>JANHGN010012621.1:0-18412 GCA_024605025.1 Megaceryle maxima
TTTTGTTTTTTTTTTTGTTTTTGTTTCTTTTGTTTTTTTGTTTGTTTTTTGGTTTGGGTTTTTTTTTTTTTTTGGGGGGGGGGTGTTGTTGGGGTTTTTTTGTTGTTTTGCTTGGTTTTTTTTCCTGTTTGCTTTGATTGTGGAATATTTTTAAGTATGGACAGATCAAATATGAAGTTAATTAAAATCAAGACTTTTTTATTTCAGTTTCATAAGTTAACTTCACAGCCAAGAAATAGAGAGGAAATATTTTCATCAGAGATACTCTGTATTTCTTAATTTATTCTTGCATTTGTTTTAGATGCCAATATGATACGTTAATTAATAAACCACAGGGGAGCTTTAAAAATGTTGACAGTACTTGTGCCTCTAATACTCCAGGAATGTTCCTGATGTAGCTGGAATGTGGAGCATAACATCTTTTAAAAGAATGTATAGAAACTGATATTTTGAAACTGATGTTTACATGGCAACACTTATTTTTGTGAATTATAATTTCTGCAAGTCTAATAATAATATATGCAGATACTATATATAAATGGGAAGATGTGCAATACGTGGCATCCTTGGTGTTTGACTTGCCAATGCCCAGTTTCAGGCTTAGATTAGGGAGACTCTGTGCCATGAAATATTTCCATATTTTTGGAGTCAGCGATATGATTGTGTTGAGTGTATTTGAGTAGAGCTAACAGCATGCTAATAACCTTAAGAGTGGCAGCCCTGTAGGACTGTGGAGTGGCTGAACCTTAAGATGTACAGCTGAGTTAATATGCAAAACAGGGAGAGAGTGGAATTTTCCTAGAACTAGAGCAGAGAGAACAAGTTTTCATCCTGGACCTGTAAACATAAAGCCTTAATGATTTGGTAATGATCAGAGAGCCTGGTGTAGATGCATGTAGAATGGACCCGGGAGAGAAACAGGGAAACATTGTTTTCTAGCAGTTGAAGCTTGAGCCCAGACAGAGGAGGAAGAGGAAATTGGCTGCAGAGGAGAAAGAGTCCGTAATTTCTGGGAGGGAGTGGAAGAGAACAGAGTGCACTACTTGGATGTCTTTGGCCTCACTCCAGACAGTGAAAATAAAGACAAGAAAGTGCATGTGAGCATTTATTGCTTTGTCCTTTTGTGTGTTCCTATGTGACCTGAAGCAAAGGAGAGGAAAAAAAAAATATGCTTTTTGGGTTCTTTAAAAAAAAGTCGTTGTTTCACTTCAACCATCCCTTGTCTTCAGGGACAGGGAGCTAAATTCACACAGGCTGGAACAGGAAAAAAAAAAAAAAAACAGCCTGAAACTGCAAGAACATGGGATGACTGAACCATTCTGTTTGCTGCTGTCAAATGAGTGGTTTCTTGCTCCTTTCTCTCTGCTCCCCACTTTGTACTGCTGCCCATTCAATGCAGCAACTCTGGTGCTCACTTGAAGAGCTCATTTGTCTCCCTGACCCATCTGAAAATATTGTGGGTTTGTTTATTTGTTTTTCTGGATGAGTTTTCTGATGGTTTAGTGGGAGGAACTGGCTTGTGAAAGAACCAGCAAAGTGACAGGGCTAGTGCAAGGCAGGAGCATGTGTCTGGAAAAGCAGGTAGGGAGGGGATGAGTTAGGAGTCATACACTAGTTGATCAACTGCAGGAGTAGGAGTTATCTTGCAGCTCTGCTCTGGATGAGGGAGATGAGGAGAAATGGGTGTTTTTGGGAGCCCTTGTGTTTGTTGTGCCCTACAGGAGCTCACACCTTGCACTGCAGCACAGATGGTCCGAATGGGCCCAACTGCCTTTGCTGGCCCTTGCTTGTCCTACATGTAGCATGTCAGCTCTGAAGGTACCTTCCTCTAGACAGATTGTGAGCGCTTCTCTGTTGCCGGCTAGCAACCATGTCCCTTCACAGGGAGCATAGACCTGCTTCTTGGACACCATGCGGTGGTTTGCTTGGATCAAAACAAGTTTTACATCTCTGCTCTGCTGTCCTCTCATCCAGCGCTGTGGTATTTCAGGCATGGCCCAAGAAAATACCTTCTTATGTGTGTGGAGCACTAGCCATCCTTTCTAAACTCTGCTTGCATCAAGTTTCTCTAGGTTTGGGCTGGTTTTGGCCTGACCTTATGGTAGGACTTCCTCTCCTTTGTAGTAAGATGAAACCCCTAAGTTCAGATTTTTGATTTTGACCTTTTTTTTTTGTGGTTTTTTGGTGTCTTTTTTTGTTTGGTTGGTTGGTTTTGCTTTTGTTTGTTTTTCTGGTTTATTTTCGTTGTTTGTTTGTTTTTGGGGGGTGTTGTGTGTGGGTGGGTTTTGTTGGTTTGTGGGTTTTTTTGTGACACTTAAGATAGACACTAAATAGTCTAGGTCTTGTGACACAGAAATTAGCAGAGGTTGTTGATTTGTTGCTTAGAAGTCATCGTGGCCAGACCTCCTCCTAACCTGTATAAGAGCTTCACTTAAAATAAATCCCCTTTTGCAAAAGCATGCTTAATGCTCTGCGCGCGCATCTGTGTGCGTGCACGTGTTTGTTTTCATGCGCTGTAAACCCCGAGATAGAATCTCGTGTTTTATAAGACCTGATAATTTGTTCCCAGGTTTAACAAGGTGCTTAATTGAATGGCTTTCTTGAACTTAATTACAAGCAGATCATATGCTTGAAGTTAGTAGGCTTGTACTTATATATCTTCCTGAACTGAAGTGCGTCCTTTTTGGTGTCACCATATCTCTCAGTTTAATGGACATGGAGGATTTATGGCCCTTGTAGATGAGCATTTATGCACGTTATCCTGTGAGAGCTGGAATCAGTAACACCAGATCAGGGCCTGACTCCCAGTTACCTCTGGCCATAAATTTCCTTAAGACTTCTCCAATACATCTCCATTTTCATTATATTTTTTCATGTAATAGGAGAAGAATCTTTTAAGTATGATTTGCTGCCTGACTTACTTAGTTTTGCAGCCTTTTTTGGGGTAAGTTTTATAAATAATGCAAGCTATGTTGAAAGAAATAAATTGTGGGGCAGAATCTGAAAATTCCATTTTATTATGTTAAATATGCAATAATTATTGCTCTTTGATAAGACTGCAGCAGATTGCTTTGAGACATAAAACTCCTACTGCCCAGTACTTCGGGGGGGGGGGGGGGGGGGGCACGGGAAGGGGTATCAAGTTTTTTAGCAATTAAAAATCTGGAAAAACTTGTTTAAGAAAATGTTAGCCTAAGAACACGCATCTTTTGTCAGTATAATACGCAGCCTTGAACATAACTCCATTTTATCAACAGTACAGTGTTTCATATTTAATAAACATAAAATGAAGTGCTTCCCTCACATGAATGTAACACAGATCAAGTCTCAGCCAAAGCAAATAAAAGAATGAATGCTTTGTTAATCATCCATAACTAATTTGTGCATACACAGAAAAAATGAAATCTGTTTTTGACAAGAGCTTTTTTCATAGAAGCAGCAAGGGAGAATTGAACATGTAATGTGTATTAATAATAGTGAATAGCAATGGGGAGATCTAAGGGGCTTGCCAGGGACCACTTCTATTTCTTGATAGTAACAGCATTTAACAGAAACCTAAGATAAGAGAAGGGAGGGGTTTTTTAAGTTGTTTGCCAAAATACCGTAAGACAAACCTGTGCTCAAACAGACATGGATGGATTCCTGTATGCCTTGCCATATATTCATAAGTGTTGAAGGGAACTGCCACATATCTCTGTGACAAACTCAGCTAACAGATAATACACAACGAAGAAAATGTTAAACACATTGCTTCTCTGCACAGGAAATATGACTGTGTTGCTCTAGTGACAGTGTGGTTATGGTTGATGGGGCAGCTTCATTACAAGCCCCTGTTTTCAGGCTATTGCAGCTTAAAAAAAAAAAAATCACTCATTTGACTGATTTTTTGTGTGTGTGTGTTTTGGTTTTTTTTGTTTTGCTTTGGTTTGGATTTTTTTAATGCTTGTCAGCCTTGAGGTGAATTTTAGTTTAAGTGCAAAGTTAGAAGAAATCCATTTAGCTGTTTCTCTGCTCAAAACAAATTTGGAGAGCAGGATGGGCTTTTAAAAAGTGGAGGTTTACAGGTATTGCAGAGCTGCATTTTGGAATGTTTTGTGTTTGTCCTTGCTGTTGAAGTGTGCTTTATGTTGCTTATAAATGTATATATATTCTAAGTAACTGCACCTGTACCATTCTGCACTATTCTCCCCTTTGCATGTACATAGGGTGTGACAGCTGAGATCTTTTACAGGTGAGCATGCCCGTGTTCTAGCTCACACAGATCTTAATTTTCAGCTACATCCCTTTCACTCTAGTGAGATACCTACCTTTTGCCCCCTGCTGCTTCCCACACATGTCAGATTCAAGTCATTCATCAGCAGTATGACATTGGCTAGATCCATAGATTTAATTTTTTTTTTCTTCCTTTGCTCTGCAGAGAAGAGTGCTATGCACAAAGAACTATCACTTGCAAACCACACTGCTCAGGTGATGACACCTGGATTAGATTTGCATATTAAAGTTGTCTCACCAAGTTTTTGTCCCTGATAGTGAGCTGCAGGTTTGGATAAAAGAAAGAGTAATAAAGTGACACAAGCAAGAGAACTCTGTGTTTGTATGAAGACACTTATTTGAAGGGTGAATGTTATGATTGGTGTCACAGCCATGAAGCTCTAAGAGTTAGGGTGGTCTTACAACATGTCCTCCAGGGTAGTAGCTGGGGAATACAGGGTGGGGGAAGAGAGAGAGGGAGTGTGAGCATACCAGCAGGTCCAGTATTTTCTCTGTAGTCTGTGGGACATTTCCATCTGTTATCTTCTGTTATGTATTTTGGTGGTTTTGGCATATGCTTGAAGTGAAGTTGTGCACAAGAGGAAAGAGAATTAAAAAAAAAAAAAACAACCCTACAGTCATGAATTTAGTAATGGAGATACATTGGTGCTCCAATAATAATAATAGTAAGGACTTTTATTTCCAACATCTTGCTGGGTTTTTTGAGGCTTTGTTGAAGTGGCCTTTTAGCCTAAACCTGAAATATTACCAATACGATAAATAATTTGATCCAAGAGCTCTGGTTTCTGCCAAGGAGAACAGTCACTGTGTGAGCATCACTGCTCACTGCTCAGCACACAGCCATCTGGTATTACATACCATACATCCATTCACTCAAGTTAAGCTCCAACTTTCAGTATAGAAACAATATAACACAAACAGTCATAATATCTTTGCTTGACACTGTTAAAAGCTTTTCTGTGCCAAAAGTCTTGCAAATTTTCTGTCATTTAATATTGTGCAATCACTGTATGGAAGTTATCCTCAGTACCAACTGGTTGATGACACACTGGTATTTTACAAAACCCCTTTAAACAGGTTTCATCTATACTAGATAATTAAGTCAAGACAATGTTATACACCATCTTAAGATATTATATTTTCTGGAAAGATGAATGAAAAGTACGTAAGGTCACTGGAGCAGTTAATCTTTTGACCTTGTTTCTTCTTTAATGAGCATTACTTCAAACTTGCTTCCTTGTTGGAGATTACAAAGGAGCTGAATAATGTATTTATGTTTGTGAGTCTGTTCAAATAATCCAGGGTTAATTCTGGAGTCTGTCGTGTGTCTTCCTGCATGGCATTTGTTTCCTCAGGACAAGGCTTGCAGGTAGGCACAGCCTGATGTATAGAGCTCTAGACCTTTCAACAACTGTTCTTAACATTGACTCACATTAAAGATTCACTACTGAGCTTGAAGTATTATTTTAAACCCAGATCTCTAACATGGAAGATTCTGGGTTTTTGGCTTGAAGTAACACCAAGAGAGACTAAGGAAATTCAAAGCTTAGAATGGAATGTGAAAAGAAGCTGTAAGCAACAGGAGAGAGTTTCACATCTGAAACCAACAATAAATAGGTATCTAGTTTACCCTCTCTTAAAAAAATTTTTTTTTCTGCTGAAGACTTCTGTTAGGGGACACTTAACTGGGCATCTCTTTTTGTGTAACTGTTTGAAAGTTCAGTAGCACTGTTCATGGGTACCTCTGCATAGAGCAGGTGAGCAATAGGTTAAATCGTAAAAATGGAGACTTCCTGCCAGGCAAAATAGAGCTAAAATGCCAGGCACTGGTAGGTGATCTTAAATCTAGATTTTATAATGGATATTGCCTATTATTTCAAAACAAAAACCAGAAAACAACCTGTGAGTTCCTTTAGTCAATGCATGGAAAAATGTGAAGTTATGAGTTGCTAAGCAGTAAATGAAGTGGCTATCAAGTAAACTCCCCTGTACTCCCTCTGGAAGGAGGAGGTCTCACATGATAGGGGTTACTCTTGTTTCAGCTTAAAATTTAGGAACCAACTTCATCACCAGCTGTTTCCCCCTTCTTGTATTCGATAAATTATCTGTATTTCTGCTTTGCTTTGAAGGTAACTCTAATGCAATGCTTTACAGTTATAAAATGAACCTTTCAAAAGCAGGGAGAAAAATAAACTCAGACCAGGGGGAATACAGTTTGGAAGTGCCCCCGCCGAAACGGAGCATGGGAGTTGATGTCAGAGGTGAAGAACACACTGCGAAGGATCCAGCTCAGCGGCACACAGCTCACAAAAATGAAATACTATTATTTTCTGCCAAACTGCCAGCCTTGTGTGCAGTGCCTTTCCTGACAGCAGCCTCACCTGCTATGTATCGGCAGCAGCTCAAACCCAGTCGTCTTTAAATTTGCTCCTTTGAGAGCAAAGGTTTGAGGATTTAAACAGCCCGTAGGTAATAACAAGTTTATCTGCCAACTTCGACTGAGCTTCTGTGAGCTTGTGTCCTGCATATATATGGCAAAATTAAAATTGTGTGCAGAGGTTACAGTAGGACTTATGTTTATAGTCTTAGCTGTCTAAAAATTATTTAATCTCAATGGCTTTTGCTTACTAGTGGTTTATGTAGTAGCGCACCCAGACTTCCACATAGCTGTACCATGCACCTTGGCAGGCCCAGGGGAGATGGCCATGTGACTGGCTGCTGCTATAGCACTTGGGGCCAGGAAAGGAACAGACAATCCCTACTGTGCAATGATCCCAACAGGAGAAAGCAAATGGCTGTGAAAGGGAAGCAGAATACCAGACAATATTAGGGTGGTAGTGAGCTCAGCACATTGGAATCTAAGGAAGTGATTTTTGTTGCTGTGAAGTGATACATGATAGTGGAGTATTCCAGTGCTTCTCAACAGTGCAACATGAGCTGTATCTCTGCAAACACAACCGAAAATTCATGTACTTTACAAACCTACAAGTAGTGTTTGCATAGAGCATAAGGACAGACAGAGTTTAGCAGGTGATCAAAGGCATCTAACTGTAAATTTAAACCTGTCATTAAGGGGAAAAAAAAGAAACTCACACCTCTAGTATCTCTAGAGGAAGTGACCTGAAAGATCAAGGAGGAAATAGGCTACAAATACTAGAGCAAATATTCCTCAACATCAGTTATCAATCTCATTGCATCTTTCTGTGGGAGAGTGTTCTGGAAGTGTTCCCGTGGTCCAAAAGAGAAAGAAATGAAGACTTCTGAAATGGACACATAAAGCAGTTACCAACGTACTTTGCAAAGTTGAGTATTTCAGGGTGCAGTAGTTCTCTGCTACTTACTAAAATTGTCCAACTCACCTGTAAACCTCTCTCTGTTGCCTTTTGTAAATGTCTTGCCCACTTTAGAAGGGGATGCCTGTCTCACACGTGTTCTAATAATAAATTGCTTGACTAAAATTTTGGATGTGCATGTTTTTACCATCTGTCCTGTACTTGTCTAAGAAGCTTAATAGGGGTTTTTTTTGTCACCAAAACAGGACCTCCCCATTTTCTTGATGATAGTTTGCATAGTCTACATGAATTACTCAATTTATTAGGTATCATTTCACTTTCTAAACTTCCTATCTGATGTTAATCTTTGGAGATTTCCAGAGACTGTGAATGCAAAGGATTAGTCTGTGAAGATGAACGGTTTGTTGTTACCCACAGCAGGTTGCTTGAGTACACCCACGGGTATGATTTTGGTCAGAAAGAACCTTTCACTAAATACCTTAGTGTCTCAGGGCGCTAGTGAAATCTTATCAGGCCGTCCTAAAAGCAGACCACAAGAAGACAATAGCTGTAGTAGCATATTGTATTTTCTGTTTATTTACTGAAAGTACTGTGCTAAGTAAGAAATGATGTGTTGTGCTTCCAGTACAATGGGTTCATCCATCTAGATGTGCTGTAAAAACCAATCATGTTGGTGTTTTTGAAGTAGCCTTTTAGCCTAAACCTGAGATGTTACCGGCATGATAAATAATTTGACACAAGGGCTCTGATTCTGACAAGGACAAGGGTTGCTTTGTGAGCATCACAAATACATATTTATAAAATCAAATGTAGCTATTTCAACACTTATATTTTTTTGTTGTTGTTTCTTTCCTAGTCCTCATATCTAAGACTCAGACTTTTCTGGGATGTGCAGAAATTTTTAAACATTAGATTCTCCATTCAAATGCATCATAATTTTCAGTAATGTTCTGGATAACTTGAACCATTATTTGCTTTTAAACAAGTTTTCAGCACAGATTGTGCTGCCTGCATTCGGTCCTCCAAACCTCCCCTCCGACTGTCTAAATTATTTTAACTGACATAGTTTCTAATTTACTCTCTCCAGTTGAGAGAGCTCCCTGTAGCTTGTCTATTTTAGCATTTAATTGCTGTATACTCTCACAAATTAAATTCTGTAGTGATCCATTTTGCTCTGCCAGTGAAGCAGTGATCTTTTCCTCTAAGCAAGATGGCGCTTGCAACTCAGCCGGCGGGGCTGCCACCCAGCTTTAGGAGAGGGAGAACTTTCCGATTTCCCCTACCATGATGTGTTTGTGGTGGGTGTAGGGGTGGTGGGGTTTGTGCCAGAGGATGGCTTTCCTTCAGAACATTCTCCATTTAATTCTGAAGCAAAGGGAGAGAGAAATCCTCAAAACTTGTTCTTCTCAACAGATTTTTACAGCTAGAAAAATTGCTTTGTCTAATTATTTTATGCCCAAGTGTGCAGCAGAATGCTCCTCTTTAAAATCCGCATATCTTTGCGTGCTTTTTAGCATTCACTTTAATAAAAAACATGAAAAGACAGCCTCTAAAAATACTGTGCTGTGCAGCTTCCTTTCATGGGAGAAAGATAGCCAAAATGCATTGTTTCTTTTGACAAAATAACAATATCCAATTAGGAAACTTGTCTTCCCCAATTAGGTCTTTTTTTGCATGTTTGTACAGTGCTTACCCATTACTTAATATATTTCTGTTACAGAGGGATTGCTTAGTATCTAAATAATTAAGAACTATAGTAATTTTTGATCTAGTTTCTGCTGAATGGCAATATTTTATTGTGGTTTCTCAATATGTGTGTATTGAAAGCCAGGCACTTGAGTCTCGGGGATTAAAAGCTGCAGCACGGCAGGGGTCAGAGGTCTGTATGGGCAAGCTGAGTTCAGGTGTGGAGAGGTAAAATACATTCTGCTGTTTTTGTGGAGGGGCTCTTTCCCAGCCCAAATATCCCAGAGGAATATACCCTGTGAACAAATCTGGCCAGTATTTTGATTCTGTGCAAGTCTAGAAGTGTGAAGGCAGTTTAACAGAAAATACTAGTTTTTTTCTTGCTTATTTGTACCTAACCTTGAAGGCGACTTTCCAGGCAGCTGGTAATTATAGCACACAAGGTCAGGAAAAATACATTTTTAAAGGAAAGAAATATGTTAAATTTGCATTATTGCATTATTTGAGTCTCCTTTAAATTAAGAGTCTGAGTTCAGACCTTTCATATGCAGGTGTTAATCTTTTGACTTCATTCGGAAGAGAGTTAGACACAGTGCAATAGTGATGTGACTGTCTGTCATCCGTGATCATCATCTTCCAAATAAAAATGGGCTGTTTATTTTACACTGTGATACACATTATCTGGTCTTAGTTCCTTTGTGAGAGCATTTTAGTACTGTTTGCTGTGAAAGCTTTGCTTTAGTAGGGAAAGGTGGGGATGATTCCTAGAAAAGGCTGCTGGTTCATAGCATGGCTTCACATTATTCTCCTTGTAGAAAAAGATCAGGCTATATGGACCTTTTACAATAGGTAGAGCTGTATGTGAGGGAGGTGCTTACTATATTTCACTTTTGGCATGTTTGACACCTCTCAGAGTCATGAATGTTGTGGAAGAGAATGGTGCATGGTTGCATTATTGAAAAGACAGAAATTTGTATGATAAGCCAGTCTGCTTCTGTAGCTGTGATAGTAAATGCAGCTCCATCAGCTTCATTTGTACCGACTGTGGTTTGGCCAGTGTAATTTTCCCTTTTCTGCCCACAAAATTTGTAGCTTAAAATGCTGTAGAGGGTTAGTGTGAAAACCCCTCCATAGCTATTTAAATCCTTATTTGCAATGTATGTCTATGCACATCCTGTAGGTCTTCTGACTTTGGCAGATCTGAGTGCAAGGTGCTCCCATGCAGTGAGAGCTCATCCCAGCCTGGCCTTGCACCACTTGGAGCTTCGTGGCTTCTAATGGATTTGGCTTTGTCGCTCTTCAGAGTAGATTTCACTTGATTTGCGTGTCGCTTTCACATATCCCTGTTAGCTCCTAAACAAACCCATGTGTACTGATGCCATGTTAAAGGCCACAAGTTGGTTAGAAACAGCCATATCTGTAATGGCTCCAGGGAATTACACCTCTGGTAGTATCTGAGATGACCATGTTTTTAAAGTCTTTACAAACACACACAGAGTGCTTAGAAATTGGGAACTACCTGAGTTCATTAATAATATTCTGTACTAAAAAGGAATGCAACTTCTGATTTCTGGATTAAGACAAAGAAATATGTAGAGTGTTGCTTGCTCTACATATTTCTTTGTCTTAATCCAGAAATCAAATTACTCCAGGTTATTAGGCAATCATTCTATTTTCTGTATTAATTTTTGCTTTTCTAGCTTTGAGCTCTCTTTCTTACTCCAGATTTTTAATATTTTGCTAGGTTTTCTAAAGTACCAAAATACACAAGTATCAACCACCCAGTCAGCATAGAGCAGAGCCCAGTGACACACCACATCCCACTGCTTCCCCAGCTGTGAACAGCTGATGCAGCTTGATGTAATGTACAAATAAGGTTATTTCACCCAAAGTATGGTGTATGGTGGAGGAATTTCAGAGGCTGGGGGAAGTAGGAGAAGGAGACTGTCAAGGGGGATGGAGCTGCTTGTGAGAGAAAGGCACAAAAGGGTAGAAATTCCCCAGCACAGGAGAGTATTCTGGGGAAGTAATGCTATATGTTTGTGTGGCTTTTAGTCTCAGTAAATTCTACTGATCATTTTGTAGACAATATACTTCATGAATAATATGTGTTTCTCAGAGCCTTTGGTTGACCCAGCACAGCTATTATTCTGTTATGCAACAAAACAGGCTTCCATAATTTCTGCTAACATACCAACTAGTTATTTTTTTAATAATTTATTGTTGAATTCTAAAATAATTCCTTTTTTTTTTTTTTTTTTTTTCCATTATGTTGCTTCTGTTGCTGGAACTATACAGTAACAAATATGAAATGACAGAAAAAGATTGTTAACTGGTATTCTACATACTATCTTATGAACCAAACAGTTGCCCATTCTCAAATGCAGTAGTATGTTTGAGCTGGAAGATAATCTAGAGATACCTGTATTTTCCCAGTACTTCAGGTTTTCTTCTATCTTCCTGTGATATTCAAGTATCATAGCTGATTTTTATTTGCATAATGCATTGTCTTTCTTAAAAGGTAAAGAGTTTCTGAATTACTATTTTCTTACAGAATGAACCCCATCTTCATAGTCACATGTTGTATTTTGTCACCTTTCTTTACTATAACATGGATCATTTCCCTCTTGTGACTTCAAAATTGACTTTTCTGTGCAACCTTTCACAAAACATGATGTGGCAACTCTGTCAGTCACATGTATATAAAATGCCTGGAGGCATAACTGAATCTTATGCATTTTAAACTTTGATTATGTAGCAAAAATAAGAAAAGTTGAGCAATTAAAATAATTTCATTGGGATTCCTGCTTTACCTTCCATAAAACTTCATGTGCTCATATGTGATAAAAATCTGAACTGGTGTTACTTGTAATATTAAATGGATGCAATTTATTTATAATCTTACCAAAGAATGCTTCTGTTTGAAGTAACTCATTCCAGCCTACTGCTGAGCTGTTCCTGTATACGCCACTCATAGGTATTTCCCTTAGATTATTTTCTTTTTGCTGATTGAAGAATTATTTATTCTTCTGCAAGAAAATTTCTGTGTGATTCTGGGATAACTCAGATTCTATTGTATGGAGCATGTGGCTTTTTTGCAGAAAATTTTACAACCTTTGTAAGGAACGGTTATTAGCATGTTCTGACATTTAAAGACAATTTTGAAAGAGTTGGCTGTGTGTAGAGTAGAAAACATAATCCATTGTGAAATCAGTTTTGGACCTAAGCACCTAGAGAATATCCTTTTCAGGGACAAAAAAAAAAAGACATTTCCCCCACTCTTCTTATATAGCTAAAACCACGTAAGGTCAAGCCTGTAAATCTTAAAAAGAGAAAACATTGCAACACTTCTAGCACACTTCATTTTCTGGGAGAGTAGAAGGATGCACTTAAACTTGCATGTTAAGGAAAAGAAAACTTGAAAGATCAGGGATTGTCTATTTTTGTTTGTGGTTTTGGGTTTTGTGGTGTTGAAGGGTTTTTCGTTTGTTTGGGTTTTTTTGTTTGTTTCATTGGTTGGTTTGGTTTGGGTGGGTTTTTTTGTTTGTTTGTTTGTTTTTTTTAATTACAATTTACAAATTTGGATTCTTATAGGCACTTGGAACCTGAAAAGTCAACTTCTGTCTTTGGCTCACAAAAACATTATGAAACTAATAACTTTCTCAGACTGAACTTGTCTGCCAAGTATGTCATATTCTTCACTGTACCTCAGGTTATTTAGTGCTAAAAGAATCTTTTAGCACATGGCTGGCTTCTCCCTTTTGTACTGGCACATAGCTGCCTGAACTCTTGTCTCCCTCCTCCATACTAGGTAACCCCAGCAGATTTCGCAAGGAGCTGCTGATGGTCATCTTCACTGGGAGAACTCTTCCTGATTCAGGTGTCTTATTCACACTCTGATCCAGATAATCTGAAGCTGCAAATGGCAAGATGAAAATTTATACAATAAATAAATATATTAAGTGAAAATGTAATTCCACATAAATCCAAAATTCTTCTGTCTTGATGTCCATGTCCAGATTTTGAATGCTTGCAAGTTTAATGTTCTGCTCTCTCTCTTCACTTCAGATTCACCATTGATCTGGTCTTTGGTTTGGCTTGTCTTGTTTGCTTTGACTTTTTTAGTAAAATCACCTCAATAAAGACAACATGCTTCTGAGTCATCAGATAAGGTGTTGTGCTTGTAATAAGAAAAAGGACTTCTGCCCTCAAAACACCTTCTGGTTTTTGAAGTCATTGAAGCAGTTTTGTGTTCCCTATGATACTACCATACCTCCCCAGGGACCTTGTGGGAGGTCTGCATGTTGCTTTCATAGCATAGGGTGTGTGTAACAGGTGAGCCAGCACTGAGAAGACATTGGTAGATACACAAGGAAATAATCTAGGTCTTGATTAAATTGGGGATGTTTACAGCTGCTGGGAAGTGATTTTCATACTTCAAATTGAGAAGAGTACATCAGAATGCAGGCGTGCTATGACTAATCAGTGATTAATCTGGAAGGCTGCAAGCAAGTTTTTATGTTCATGATTCTTTCCATCTAAGATCTGTTTCTCACTGGGTGTAGATATACTTGATCTTTAGGGGCGTGTTTTAATTGGTGAAGGAGAGTGAAGATATGACAACAGACATGTATCTTCTTTAAAAAGAAAAAAAACCCAAACAACCAACCCACTTAATTTTTTAAACCTTGCTGTGTAATTTGGCAGTAATAAATAAATGAAGAGTTTTTCCACACATTCAAATTACATTCCTAACTATAATTTCAATAACTGTGATACTGTAATACATATTTTAAAGCCAGCTAAGTTAAAATTTGTTTTCTTCTGCAAACATAAGTTCATCCAAACTGATTCAGAGAATAGTCAAGTCTAAAGTGTGACAAATGTTTCCTAGTCATTATAGACCACCAGTAGAATGTTTTCCTTTGGTCTGACTGCAAGTGAGGGTATATTCCAATTACTATCGTACAACAGATTAGGTTGGAAGAGACTTGGAGAGATCATCTGGTCCAATGTTTTTTTTTGGAATGGGAGCCTAGATGGGGTTATCTAGCAACTTGTGCAGTCTCATCTTGAAAACCTCCCATGATGGGCATTCTATCAAGTCTCTGGGAGGTTTTTTTCAGTGATTGATCATTTTTGCTGTAAATGAAGTCTATCTTATATTGAGATGAAACCTCCTGGTGCAACTTGAACCCATTTTCCCCTGTCTTCTCCATGTAGCTCCAAGTTACATTTTAATTTCTGGTTGAACCCATTTTATTTGGCAGAAAATCAGTGGCACTACCATTGGCAATTAGCTGTTACCCTGATGGTTTTGTAAGTACCTGCACACCACGTTATATATACCAGTTTTCTCTAAAGATCCTTAAAAAGAAAACAAAACAACAAACAAACTAGAAGAGGTTTAAGCAGACTTGTTTTCTATACGTCTTCACCACCATCTTTACATCGTAGTATGAATATTGAAAAATTAGATTTATGAAAGAAGTTGGTGTTCAGATGGAAACTGCTTGTGTACGCTTACCCAGAGAACACACAAAAAAAGAAGTGTTGTGGCTCTCATGTTACTGAGGCACCTATTCAGAAAGCAAATCTTGCATTTGGTATAATGAGTTGTAATGTTTAGTTATTCTAAAAGTATGGTACAATAACAGATTATTGTTGTTCATATCTGTATAATAATTGAAGCTCCCTGATCATACTTTCCATTTTACACATTGTCAAAACCTTGGACCTTAATCTCGCTCTTTGACTGACAGTTGCAGCCGAGGAAGGAGCACTCATATTGTTTGTGGTAGTCGCATCTGTTTAACTTGATTCAGTTGAGAGTATTTGCATATTCTTAAGTATTTCTTCTGAGAGGGCCTAAATCCTTCTCAAGTGTTTGATGCATTTTTGAAATTCATTCATAAGGTATCTACATGCACTAATAGTTCTGTATAATATTGCTGTGCATAATCTGACAGATAAGGCTAGTTTTTTAAACAAGGTATTCTTTGGGGATGACATATTACATTCTGACTCATTCTACTGGGCAGAAATGTCAAGTACTTTGAAAAAGGATACTTGAATGTTTTGATTGAATTAGTATTCTTTATTCCATGTAGATTGTCAACTGCAGTAGAATTGTAGTCTATTGTGAGAACACTTTTTAAAAGAGTTAACAGCAGGGCTTTTTTTAAAATTTTTGTTACTGGAGCTTTATTACATATAATTGTTCCTTTGCTACCAGTGTGGATGTTAGATGGAAGAAGAGTAGATTCTTAGAGGCATTTTAGATTTGTCTGAATTGTTAAACCATGAGCAACACCTTTATCTTGAAATACAATTTGAAATAGAGCTTAAGCTTTTGTCCTTCTCTTATCTTGTTTTTTATTTTTTCCTTGCAAAAATCTTACTGATATTTTTGGAAGCATTGTTAACCTTAGTTAACAACCTGTCACTCTTGATATTACATGTGTGACACTAGTTGAGAAGTACCACTGATTTGAAAAATATGCAGACGTTATATTTGAGCATGGAACACAGATAACAGTTCAAAATATTAACTTGATGGCCTCATACTGTTACATAAAGAAATATATACATGGTTGAAGCCCCTCTCTTCCATAGGTTAGCAGTCCTAGTCCAGGACTATCCAAGTTTGGATAAAACTAGTCTATTGCCAGCAGAAGGAATGGAGAGATATTCTTGCTTGCTTAAATGGATATATACAGTGGAAGGTACTACAAGCTCAAATCATTAAAGACCTAGGATCTCATATGGAAGACCACTAATCTCAGTGAATAACCTTTGGTTTTTTTTCTTTCTATTGCACTAAGCAAGTGTTCAAAGAGACAACATTAGCAGCTGACCTAGTTTAAGAAATGAGTTTCTATCTCTAGAAAGGACCACAGCAATCCTCACTGCTTGTTTACTTGCAAAAAGAATGATGCAGATTTAATAAGTGTATTTTTTAGTTTATGAACGTGGAGGTTTTAGTGTAACAGCATCTTTTACATTAGGTTTGATTTACCTTTGTTTTCAGGAATCTCCTTCTGGACGCAGAAAAGCGCTTGCCACCAGCAGCATCAACATGAAGCAATATGCAAGCCCCATGCCTACACAGACAGATGTCAAGTTAAAATTCAAGCCTTTGTCTAAGAAAGTGGTATCTGCCACACTGCAGTTCTCTTTATCTTGTATTTTCCTGAGGGAAGGAAAAGCCACGTAAGTTGTTGTTCCTTTTGTTTGTTGTGGTTTTTTTTTTTTTTTTTTTTTTTTTATCAGATAACCTACCTTGTGTTGCTTTTCATATAGTTCTTTGGATAAGGAGCTTTTTCTGTATAGAATAGCAGATTTGAAAATATCCTTCAGTATACCTATCATTTCTTCCATACTTAGTTTCTTAGATGAATAAAAGTTGTTCGTTAGTCTGATCTTAGTCTTGTGTTCTTCAGAGACGAACGGCTTGTCCTCTACTGTTAGAGACATTTTCAATAACAGCAGCCTAAAAATAACTACAGGTCTGAAATCAGCAGGAGTGTGCATTTGTGTGCATGTGTGTTCGTGCAACAATACCCTTAGCAGACTGCAGGAGAAATAGGGAAAAGAGAACTTAGTTCTATTTCACCTATTTCTATTTCACAAAGAATGAAAGAAGGACAAAGCCGGTTGTAAGGTGGGAGAGGGTGGAATCAGAAGTAAGATTTTCGGGTTGAACACAAGAACATCCTGTGAAAAGAGTTCAGTTGGGCCCTGATTACCACTTCCCCTACTCACTCACTTGGTTCTGTCCCTTATTTCAACAACCTTGGGAGAGCAGAGAATAGAGATTATTTTTGCAGATCCTATAATCTCTCCTGCAATTTCTGTCAGATTTGAGATGTCAGATGTTGACAACTTCGTGGGGCTGGAGGATGGATCGTTCGTCACCCATCCTGTTTTGCTCTTTCTTTCTGTTTCTAGAATACAACAATACGTGAATGGCAGAACAAAAAGAGGCAGATGGGAGAAACCACTGTTTTGGTGGTTCTTTTACCTTTAAATTTCCTTTCCCCTTCAAAAGGCTAACAGTTCACTTCTAGCTTTCAGTGTTCTGAATGCACGTTGCCCACTGCAATACAAGTTCCCTAAAATTGTTGCATGACCAGCTTTCCAGACTGCCATGTTAAAGTATACATTTGGACACAAAAAGGCCTTTTGTCTGCATTCTTTGAAAGCCACAGATGCCTTAGTTACTATTAACTGCTATTACTGTTTCACTTCTCTGTTTAACCTGTTGTGAACCACATTTAGCTGTGGTTTAACATGGTATTGCAGCTGGAATTGGGAATGAAAAAGTCAGTATCTGATTACCTTTTAAATTTTTTGGAGCAACTACCATTCATGAACTATACAGTAAATAGCCATACTAGGCTCTTAGTTGTTTTTGAGACCATAATTTGTAAAAGTTGATCCATTTAGGATCACATATACCTTCTTCCCATTGAAATCAATAGGTTTCAGGCTGAAGATTCTGTCAGGAAGACTGTAAGTTAACAACAAGGCTTTAATATTGCCCTGAGGCAGAGACCTAAAAAAACCCCCCATGCTGTTTGTGAAGGTCTTGGTTTCTAGTATGTGTTAACAGACACTATTTCTAGTCAAAATAAGGGAGAGAATTCAGGAGTCAGATACATGAACACAGAAGAAAAGGTAGCTAGGCCAAGCTAGTTTACATTTTTTTACAAACTGTTATAGTTCCATAAAGTGAGATTCACTTTTAATTTTAATTTCTGCATTTTATAAAGAAAATGTTACAGCCTGTTGCTGTGCAGTACCAATAATTAGCTTATTTCTAAAACACAGAAAAAAAAATATTACGAACTATTACAGAAATGACAACAAAAAGAAACAGTACTTTGGAGACCTTCTAATTTCTAAACTTTATGTGAATATGGGATATACAAAATCTGGCTACTAACTGCTCTCAGCTTTTTGTCTTTAGTGCATAAAAGACCCTGCCCATCAACATGGTTATAGGATGCTACTGTTTCTCCCCTGTGCTTAAAGAGCTGATTTAACCTATCAGTTACCAAAACAGGAAGATGAAACCCTGTGTATTCTGCATCAATGAAAAGGTCTTTGTGACTTACTGATAGTTACTTATTTTATATTTTTTATTATTTATATATATT
>JANHGN010012622.1:0-34703 GCA_024605025.1 Megaceryle maxima
AAAAAAATAAATCAAGCAAAGCTCTGAATGCCCACGCCTCATAAGTATGCAGATTACAGCTTACTGACTACTTTTCATTATCAGATAGAATCAAAAAAGTTTTCTTGTTTTAGAAGAAATTGGTTCATGATCCCTGGATAAAAGCAAATTACTGGTGTAAATGTTGGATTTCCACAAAATACATGAGAGAGATGCTGGATGTGGAACACCTGGTAAAGCAACTGCAGGTTCCTTCTAATATATGAAAATGTGAGGTCAGCTGCTAAGGATGAAGACTGTATGGAGTATTTACAGGACTGTGGACTATGTCCTAGAAGTAACAATTCTCAAAAGATATTTAGAGGTCATGGAATAAACCAATCTGAACGAAAGCTTCCCAAAAGATGCAGTGCTGTGATGACAAGAACCAAAGTACTCCCTGGAAGTGAAAATACAGAAATAAATATTTTAGTAAAGAAGCAGTGCTACCTTTCTATACCATGGGGGGGGGGAAAGCTCATCTACATTCTGAAATGTTATTCCCAGATGTCTTCTGCAGGCATCAAAAATAGGCAGTGAAAAAAAGTCAGAATGTAAAGACAAAAGCTGAAACAATAATTTGGGGACTACCAAACAATGAGCAATACACATAGACTACTGGGAGCAAAACTGAAATAAGAGCTTCCAGAACAGCCTACAGAAAAAAAACAAACCATCTTTGGAGGATAAGCTTTCGACTTCCCCCAGGTCCAATAATAAAAACTAGGTTTCCTTTTAGTTTCTATCCTGGAAAGTAGTTGTGTACTTTGGAAACAACATCAAGAAAATCAGTGATTAGTACTCTGCTGAATAACACTAATTGTGCCTGTATTTTTAGTGTTGTTAGTGTTGCTGCTACTATCAGTGCTTTTAAACATACACTGCATTATAGACGTTGAGATTATATTACCAGTGCAAACTACTCTTATTTTAAATAAGCCTACTGCAATCCTCATCTAAAATATGACAGTGTTTCCAGCTGTTTAACTACTCATGATGAGTTGGTAATCCCAGCTCAGTAGCTAGCGTGGACTGCTAAATTCTTATCTTCTGCAATAGGATGGGTATCTTCTCAACTGAGGTAAGATCCAACACCACCTTTTACAAAGACTTCAGAATTCAGCAGCATCTTGCAAGTGTAAGGACAACCAGAAATCAATTCTAAGAAAATATTTCATTATGGGCTATACAACAATCAATGAAATTAAATTCTTAAAGAGTATGTGTATTAGAATTTAATAAAAAAAGCAAAAGTTGTATTTCAAAGCAATATTAAAAAGGCAGGGGATGTCTGTAAAGTGAATAAGAAGTGATGGGTCTGATCTTCTATGCATTTGTTGCCATAAGGGTTTTCAACCAAACACTTCTACCTTGAAGTGTACTTGCAGAGTAGAAATGTTCCAGTGCTAGAAAGAAATATTCTGTTTGAAATGCAAGCACACACTTCTAAATAGAATATCAAAACTGAGTTTTTCCAAATAGAAAATACATAAATCATCCTCAGCAGCTGTGTTAGAAAATCCAGTGATATATCAGCTGTTACAAGAGGTTACTTCAAATAAATGATCCCTAATAGGAAAAACACTCCTCTGCATGTATATATGTCCCCAGAGCACTAAGCTTGTCCTGCTGCAGTAGTTCGCAATGCATTCCATCCTCCAAGATATCACATTGTCTGAAAGGTGCTCAGATGCTGATAGGAGCTACAGTTGCTCATCACCTTTTATTACCAGAAACACACACCAAAAGGAACCAAATCAGCTAAGCCACTTCTTTCACCCTTTTTAAAGCTTTAGAAATGTTACTGTTTATGATGGAAACAACAATCCAGTCATCTGCAAGCTTCAGCATATTATCATTTGCTACCCAAAAACATTCTACATGAATCTTTAATCTCCATTACATACGAAAAGTAAGGATGAGAAAGCTGCATTAATCTTACTGATCCACTCCAGAGTGCCACAACATACATCTCTGATGCATCAATGGACAGCAAATAAACCTAGTTTAGAATAACAGAAAAATCCCACCTTGCAGTGTGTGCAACGCTGGATCCAGATCAAGCATACAAAATAAAAGCTTTCATCCATTTCCAGAATTTTCTATTTGCTTCTGCTGTTAAAATACTATAGCATAGAAGTTCCCTATGACAGCAATTCTTAACAGTTGATGAAATATATTTTATTCTTGAGAGACTCCAAACTGAATGACTTCACTATGAAGCCTTGGAAAGTAGAAGAGAATTAGAATAGGACAAAGTCTCACCTCTTTGTTTAAGCAAAAAGTTTCACATCCAGGTAAAACTGCCTGGGGCCCTACCAGCTGTAAGTTTGGGGTTTTTGTTCTCTTGACATTTTTTTGGGGTTTGTTGCTTTGCTTTGGTTTCTTTTGGGTTTGGTGGGGTTTTTTTACAGGCAAGAAGAACATAATACTGTCAAAATAAATTGTTTGTTTTGGTTTGGTTTTTCCCTTAGTTTTTCTTCTGGGCATGTTATACGTTTCAACATCAAATTTAACTGACATGTGACACCGGGATCCAGCACAATAAAGGCTAAAATTTCACTGATGAGATTCTTGGGGTTTGTGAGATCATAAGCAATTTGCAAGAAACTACAATGGACCTGTTTCACAACACACCTTATCATCCACAGACGACATAACAGCATTCATCCTGAAGTACATTACACATTTTAAGAAACGAAGCAGAGTTGAATCTTAAGACTATAAATTACTGCAGTCAATTGCAAAGCCTACAGACGACTGTTGCCTCCTCATTTTAAACATCTAGGGCAGCATTTCTGAATAAAAACTCATCTAAGCCAAACTCTCAATCCAGCCACTACTTCATATTCTACAAGAAAGAAGAGTTTTCTGTCTGGAAGGCTGAAGTCGATGAGATACACTTTGAAGCCCTGCATAAAAGCTGAGCTCCTAAAGATTGACTCCTTGCTAAGCCTCTTAACTCCTTTATCCACCCACCCCCTCCACAGCATTTTACAGAAGTTAAGCTATATAAGGTATCTTCAGCCAGGGTGTCAATCAACACCATCTCATTGATTTCAGAGGAGTTAGACCCATCTGCACCAGCTAGCAAGTTTACACACCACATTTCTCTGCTCACTGGGCTTAATACTGACATGTCTCCAAGTATTACCAAGAGAATATAGAAGCAGCTCCACCATGCTGTTAAGACTGTGATGTGGCCCTAGTGATCTAAATGAATCTAAAGAAATAAAATAGACAGCAATATTAAAAAACAAAAGGAGAGGGAACTGACCCTACAATTGATAGAGAGCTGCTTCAAACAGAACAAACCAGGAAGTTTTCAAATAAAAGATGATTGAAGAAGAGCAAAAAGAAAGAAGTGATTCAGGTCAGGACACAGAGGAAAAAAACCCGAACAAAACCAAAGAACAAACCTCAAACAAATACTACCTCAACACTAGAATTGCTTATGGAAAACAGGAAAAAGCAAAGCAAAGATCTTATCATAGGAGGTTACATTTAACTTTCATCCTTCTTATAGCTTGCATACTTAATCCACAGAAACAGGGCTTGTAGTAAGTCTAGTTCTTATAAACTAGATGTAAGCTCTACCTACTTAACCATAGGCCAGAACAACACTGAGAAGCTTGCCTGAGTTCTCACAGCGGTTCACAGCAGAAGCACCTGCTGGAGACCACCACTGTGCTTATACCCTTGAAGATTTATGCCAAGAAGAAATCTTACTCACACCATGAAATATTTAAGCAGACATTTTCACCAGAAAAGAAATGGGGTAGTGAGCACAAGGTGAAAAGTCAACTATCATCATCTCCAGGCTGAAAGACCACGTGGTCATTGTATTATTTCATCGCCAAGCACTGCTTTGGCAGAAGTGTCTCACAAGAGCTTTAGCTTTGTTATGAGGTATCCTATTGCTGGGATGTTTCAGCCAAAAAAAATGAATACTTTTATGAAAATCAGAATATAATGCAATATGGGGAGAAAAAAAAAAAAAAAAAAGTCACATGAGCAGGAATAAATGAGCAGAGGTTTAAAAATCCTAAGAAGAGAACAGGAATTAGTTAAAACCCAGACAAACAGCCTGGCAAAATTTTACTTCTTTGGGCTCACTGCTTTTCTCTCTGTGTGCACTTATTCAGATATGCTGACTTTGAAGACAAAAATCAATTTTTATTGCTTATTATCTCTATGTGCACTATAATGCCTAAAGAGCTATGACAATCTCAACTGGATTAATTTTTGGCTAATGCACCATGGACAAAACTACTAAGCAAATTCTACCTATAAGTCATTTCAGAAATGGCAGATTGGTACATTATAAATGTTTTTTGACTGCACATTTAAGAATTCTCAGTTACTTCAGTGTTACCATTGACTCAGTGCCGAACAGAAGAGGGACAACGAGATTTAAAAAAATCCCTCTAAAATGCCATTTCAAGGCATACGTCTAAAAGGGGAAAACACTGCTCAATTTAAAAGTACAAAGTTGGAATCTTCAGTACCAGAAAAGAAGCAAGCCATTCTTACTGAGTCATTTTTAAAATTGGGATAAATTATGTGTACGCATTTATACATATATACTTACAGATAAGAGTGCACTGCAATACAAAAACCAGATGACAGAATTTTGTTGTACTTTAAATCAGAATTATTAGTTAGTTACAACTATCTCACATCTGCTTTCAAAACTGAAGAATAAATAAATATTGTGAAACCGACTTCTCCAAGATTAGGGTAAAAAATAGGACATTTGTTTATTATGTATGTTTTGTAAAGGTACAGGTGATAAAATCTTTAGAAATATGAGTTAATCAAGCCTAACTGAATTATTAATTGAAACAATTTTAGCACAGAATTGCTGCAGTAGAAATATGAGCCCATTCCCTGCTTGAACGTACTGCTCCCGTAGTGGGTTTTATACACGGCATGTAATTTCTCACAAACTTTTTACAGAGCCCAGGAAATTCAAGAACCTATCACCATGAGCAGAACATATGGATCAAACTCATTGTCAACATAATCTTATCATAACGTATCACTTGCTGTGACTTTTGTACAGAGGGAATGAAATGATAACCACAGAGTGATTTAAATTTGCAACAATAAATCTGCCTTTGTAGTCTCTTTGGCCTACTAAATTTAAATAATATTCCTTGTAAGGGAAAATAGGTCATATACTCCTCTGGCTTGTTCCCACATACATGTTATGGACTTGATTCAGTTGCCCATACCTAGATGTGTTAGCCATCTGAGAGGGCTTTGGGAGCAATGATATCATAAAAGGAAGGGCATATAAGGCACAGGACCTAGGGAAGATATGTACCTGTACCCATCCTGAGCAGAAGCTGGAGGTCAGGCAGGGTAATCAAGGCCATCTCAAATGGCACTAGATGCCTGTGTGGGATAATCTTAACAGAGCTTCTATACTGAGATGCAGGTCCAGACTGGGACACCCTACACCACACAGATGTACCTTTACATGGAATTGAGTGTCGAGCACCTACTACTGTCAGTAGACTCAAGAGAGCTACTGACTTCATCCTAAGGCCAACACCCCCACCGTATCACCTGAGCAGTTCCCCATATTCCTCCAACTCTATGGCCAAAACTCCCATTGACTGCCAAGCATGGACACCCAGCTAACACTACAGATGCCTCAACTCAGGGATCCAAATCACAAGCCAAATTCCACTCTAAGGCTAAGTGGGATGATCATCAACACAGGAACCACAGAATCACAGAATGTTAGGGGTTGGAAGGGACCTCTGAAGATTATTGAGGCCAACCCCCGTGCCAAAGCAGGACAAAACTAAAGCAGATCACACAGAAATGCATCCAGACATAAGTCTTGAAAGTCTCCAGAGAAGAAGACTCCACAACCTCTCTGGGGAGTCTGTTCCAGTGCTCTGTAACCTATACAATAAAGTAGTTCTTCCTCATGTTGAGGTGGGACTTCCTTACTCTAGCTTGAATCCATTGCCTCTCGTCCTATCACAATGCACAAGTGAAAGGAGGTTGTCCCTGCCTTCTTGACACCCAGCCCTCATGTACTTACAGGCATTAATTAGACCCCCTCTCAGTCTTCTCTCCAGACTAAAAAGCCCGAGGTCTCTCAGCCTTTCCTCCTAAGGCATGTGTTCCAGCCCCTTAATCATCATTGTAGCCCTCCACTGGATTCTCTTAAGTAGATCTCTGTCTGTCCAACTGGGGAGCCCAGAACTGGACAAAATACTCCAGGTGAGGTCTCACTATGGCAGAGTAGAGGGGGAGGAGAACTCTGCTGGACACTTCTTAATACACCCCAGGATACCATTTGCCTTCCTGGCCACAAAGGCACATTATTGTCCCATGGATAACTTGTTGTCTATCAGGACCCCAAAGTCCTTTTCCACAGAGCTACTCTCCAGTAGATCACCTCCTAACCTGTGTTGGTGCATTTTATTTTTTCTTCCCACAGTTTGGCCCATCTAACTTTAAGCAAATGAGATCAACTAAATGTTGCTAGGATAATAATCATTGTAAGATCTTTTATAGGCAATGCAAAGAGATAGATGTCTTCAGAGACCAATTCACGTGAATGCCTGATTTTGGATAAGACACAGCTACCCATATCTTCCAGAGCATATAGGAACATGCTCAGTATCTCTTAATGATGTCTGTAACTAGCTTGTATAACCATATGCTTATACTGTCATCAGCTTTATTTCCTTCTCCTGCCCTATACTGTTCATTTGTTTCTTCTTTCCTAATGAGTAGTTAACCTTAAAATATCCTTAACCACTTTCTTCAAGAATACCTATTACAAATTTAATGGGATCCTAGATGGTAAAAAGTAAAAAAAGTAACTGGTTGATATTTATTTAGAACAAAATACAGCACACCCGGATTGAACTCTGCAAGTTCACTGACACCCAACAGCCATCAGATTGATCGCAGTACTTGAGAGCACTAAGAGTCCAACAAAGCAGTGCTAGCAATCATGTTGTAATTCTACTTTATCTGTCCAATACTTAACAAAGTACCAATATTACACATGCCTTTTAAAGCTGATAGCACTGTGATAATTTTGACTTTACAAAAAATCAAAAGCACTGCTCTTAGAATCTCACCAGAGATACCAATAGAAAAGTTAGCATCAAATCATTCTTGCCAGAAGGTCCATTATTTAAAGCAACAATCAAAAAGTGGCAAGTTTAAAAGACACTTAAAAAAATGCATGATCAGAAAAATCTCTCTGTAGTACAGGAAGATGAGCGCATAGCAAAAACCTGCATGTCTGCCACTTGTAAAGCTTGCTAAACTGTGAAAAACACAAAATATGAGTGAAATGCCAAGCCAAAAATGCCTACTTACTAGTAAAGAAATGCAAAGAGCAAGATTACCTTGTTCCAATCTAAAACACAGGGAACGTTTTGCAGCCTCTATCTCAGGACTTGGATGATCCAGAACACGCCTGCACCACTGCAGAGGACTCAGTGATCTCTCTTGAGGAGTGAGAGTCTTAGTAGGCAAGACGTACAACCTTAACCAAAATACACAGAATTATCATCAAGATATGCAGAACTTCAAAGTTTAGCTTTGTATTCTCACTTTTCTGACCACTAATAATTTGTAACAGTGCAAGACCCTGCATCATGATCTCTAATAACAAAAGATATTCCAAAGTAGAAGAGTTTATATTAGTTTTCTTCTTCTGTCCTTAGAAAAGGAAGTGGGAAAATATGAACTTCACAGGTCTGGCATGTCAAAACAAAGTTCAAGTAGATTTGTCACAAAAATCTTTGATTTCATCTTCACAACTGTCTGCATTTCAGCACAGCCCCACGTTCAAATGGTGCTGTACAGACACCAATGGTGTTATAAATTTTCACTTTTATATTTAGCCTTACTGGAGATTAGATAATTTCAGTATTAGATTTCCCATTTAAATCACAATTTCACTGTTATTTATTTCATTCTTTTACATATGACAATTTAATCAACTTGTCAGTGTGCTGTTTATAATTTAGTTTTAATACACAGCATCTTCTCATAGATGAGCCAAATGTTGTACAAGTCAGATTTTTAAAGATTAGAAAACATTTGGTGAGAAACAACAAAAATCCAAATTGCCTATTAATTCCAGCAGGGGAAAAACAAAAACAAACCAAACAACCAACAACAAAACAAAAAAAATAAAATAAATAAATGAAAACACCAAAACAAAACACAAGAAAAGCCAGGCAACTAATCAGATGGACAAGCACATTAGGAAGCCAGGTCATATTTCATGGCAAAATTCTTGAAGCTGTGATCTGTGTTGCTGCTGTTGCCCTTGCAGATTAGCAGACACAAGCAGATGCCATTTCACCTGGGAGAGCACAAATCTCCCAGGAAAGCAGCTATTCTTGGCCAGCAGAGATGGCTGGTGGCTCTTCTACCTGACCACATCTAATCAATGGGGCTACAGACTCAGAATCTCAGGCACCAGCAAAGCACTCCACAGGCTGCAAAGAAATCTGGCCTGCACACAGGCAAAAGGCAGGACTGGAAAAAAAGAAAGGATTGAGCTCCTCAGAGGACCACTAACAGGTAGCAGCAGCCTTTCACCTTCAGGTTTTGGCTTGACAGCTACGCAAGTCCTCCGAGAGCAACTGTTCTCTCCCCTGTCTGCTCAATGTTGTTTTCTTTTTCCTTTGAAGTCCATCAGCACTCTCTATCCAGCTCACAAGGAATAAATATCTTTGCTGCAATTGCTATCTCTCTTGACAATCCCAGCAGAGAACAAGGACTGAATTTCTCTGAAGATTGATTTCCCCTGAGTTCCTGTGGTGCCTGGCTACACATTTGAAAAAATGATACTGAGAAAAACAAAAAGGAAAGAAAAGCTTTCAGCTTTCCTGTTAACCTGAAGAAGTGGTTCAAAAGCTAAACATATGACTGATGAGCAGACATTTGTGTAAAAAACTGCACGGAAAAAAAAAATGGTTTGACTTGTCTGCAATGATGCTAATTCTAATTTTTTTTTTGGTAACTGAAGTTAAAAAAAAAAAAAAAGAAATGGAAAGAAAGGAAAAAGAAAAATGCAAAGGTATTTCAGGCCTAAAATTACTAATCAACAACTCAGATATGCACTGGTCCTTAGCTTTCCAGGTAGCACTTCGCTTTAAAGATTGACATTACAAAAAAAGCCCCAACAGCTGGCATCACACAGGTCACCTTTCATAGGCAATGACAGAGAGTTCATTTAGCCTTGAACTGAAAATGTTCCACCACTTAAAACAACTCACTCTTAGTGGAATAATTTTGTTAACAAAATCCCCATCATTGAAGTTCTTCCTGTGGATACATGTATGTGTTACATGAAGGTAGGTTTTGGCCTCCAAAAAGCATTTAGGATTGCTTCCAGAGGGCAAACCAAATAGGTAATTTTACTAAAGCACATAAATTAACAATGACTTTCTACCGTCCTGAAATGTAAACAGAGAAAACATTTTGTTTAACACGACAGGATCAAACAAATCTGATATTCCTTAATGTGAAAGAAAGGTAGGGGTTAGGACCAATATAAAATTTACGTCTGGACTGACACCCCCAAACCCCTGTGCAGACTAACGAAGCAAACAATGGAACAACGCTGACAAAAATTTCCATACAGTTTGTTGATGATTCTCAAAAGCTATTTTCCAAAACTGCAGCATGGCATTATTTGTAACATGGAAGTACACACAACCAGCATTCAAGAAATATTTATGATATTGATTTTTAAATCGTTTCTCTTCTACCAAAAATAAAGATGTTTAAATGCATCTCAGCTGCATCATCCTGTCTTTTATTCTCAGCTGATGTAAACTTCAGCTCCATTTAAAAACTAACCACTTAAGAATTTGCAGTAAGCCTTTGACAGATACTTAAAAGTTACTTAAATACAAATACTCTAGGCTTTATTACTGACACTTTAAAACAATTGCGCATCAAGTACGTTTAACATATTGCATGATATCCATATAATTCCAGCACTGTCCCTACGATGTTTATCCACATTGCTGAGTTAAGTTTTGAGGCACCAGGCTTAGTTATTTATATCTCTAGTCTGTAATTTCCCCTTCCATTTGTTTCTAAGTAAGCATAATCATTCCTCTAGGTCGATTTTATTTTCCACTAGATTCATTCCCTATTCATTTCTGCTTTTATTCAATTTACTAGTACCCAGCCGTGCCTTCTGGAGCTGCATGGGCGCTTAAGATACAGAATCAACCATTTAGATCAATGTCTAGAAGACAAAAGCCCTCCCAAACCCCTGAAGATGGGAGACAATTGGGCAGAGATTTTAGGATGAGGAGACAGCGCTGCTCAGATAAAGGCTTTCCCGGAACAATTCCTCTATTTTTAATTCCTTATGTAAACAGGAGGCTAAAACTAGGCTGAGACCTGAAATTAAAGAGAGACGATTTTCCTGAAGGGAAAAAATGCGCACAAATCCCCCGCCGAGGGCGCGACCCTCTGGGCGAGACGCGGGCGGGGGATAAAGCTCCAACCTGAACCCCATCCCGGACACAGACCCCTTCCGTCGGTAGGGCTAACGGCACTGATGTCGCGTTTTAGAAAACAAAACCGAAAACCAAACAAAAAGGAAAAAAAAAGGAAAGAAAACAAAAAAAAACCAAACAAACAAACAAAACAAAAAAGAAAAAAACCACAACAAAATAGGCAGATTTAAGTTTAAGAAGAACGAAATCAGGTGGATTTGGGGGCTAATGCTAAGCAGAGCCCAGCGAGCAGCAGCGGGCTGAGGGAGGCGGCGGCGAGACGCCATCGCGGCCGGGGATCTGAGGGCGCCGGACACCTGAGTCCGGGGGGCACAGCCGGGGCGGGGCGGGGCAGGGCCGGGCCGAGCCGAGCCGAGCGGAGCCGCATGTACCATGTATCGTCGTCCTGTCCGCAGTAGCCGTCCTCCAGCTCCAGCACCGCAACCTCATCCAGCACTGTGGTCGCCGCCGCCGGACCGCCGCTGCCGCCGCCGGCTTCCTGTCCCCCGCTGCCGGCCGCCTGCGGGCCAGGCGAGGGCTTGAAATAGGCGAGGGGCTCCAGCGGGCCCAGCGCGGCGGCGCACAGCAGGGTGGGCACCGGGCTCGGCATGCACGGCGCGACCCCGTTGCCCGCCACGGAAGGGGGGCTGGCGGGGCGCAGCCCGCCGGGGGCCGGCGGCGGGGCCAGCAGCAGGTGCGGACTGGGCGGGCCGGTGGCGACAGCGGCGGCGGCGGCGCGGTTACGGAGCTGCTCGTTTTGCTTCTCCAGCTTCCGCACCAGCTCCTGCAGCTTCTTCACCTCCAGCTCGGCGCTGACGGCTGGGCCGACGCCGCTCCCTTTTACCTCCGCCATCATCGCCGGCTTCAGCAAAGCAGCCTCCATCCTGCCGGCCCGCCGCCGCCGGCACCTGCTCCGCCGCTCCGCCGGAGGGCAGCGCCCAGCCCCCGCGGGCGGCGGGGACGCGGGGGGCGCGCCGGGGAGCGCCGGTCGCCGCGCGGGGGGCCCGGTAGGGCCCTGCGCAGCGTTGCGCTGCCCGCTGCCGCCGCTCTTGCGCCTCCCGTCAGCGGCGACGAGGGCGCGGGCGGGATCCCCTCCCACTCCGGCAGCCCGAGCGCCGCGCACACGCACACGGCGGGAACAAAGAGACGCTCGGCTCCCCCGCCATCCGCCCCGGGGAAGGGCGGCGGGGGACACCTCGCGGGGAGCTCCGCGGATAGCCCCGGGGGTGGTGGGGCCGCCTCAGCGCGGTGCTTTAAACAAAGGTGCCTTCCCCCCACCCCAGGCGCGGGTTGGATCTGGCCCAGAACGCCGCTCCTCTCGTGAGCCGTGCAATTAGAGCCTGGTGGTGCCAGGGTTATAATTATGCAGATTGGAAGTGTGATGGGAATGGGAATCACAAATAGAGGCTTTGTTGATCTTGAAGGGAGCGAATTCAGGCAAATGCAGGCGTTCGTGGGTTTGAAACGTGCTGATTTAGTAAGAGTTTTGATTCACAGCGAGGAAAGCGACGTATTTTTGATGGTGCTTTGCTGGTGAAGCAAGAAAACTGAACCAAACGTAGTAGTAGAAAACTACATAACTACATAATTGTTTATGTATAGGAGAACCCCTGACATGAAAGATGCCCTCGTGTTGAAATTACTTTCTTTAACACAGTCCAGATACATAGATGGGTTTGTAGTGTTCGAATCTTTGAAAAATAAATGAAGAACACTCATGGTAGTGTTTTTACCTTGTTCTTCATTGCCCAGTATTGAACAAAACCATTACTTGTGTCCCTTCCTCCCATCTAGCAGGTGAGCAGATATTCAGGCTTGCCTAAGGCAGCTCAGACATCACATCCCTCTTCAGGTTCATTTTCCCTCCCTACAACTAGAGGGGACAATGTCTTAAGTTACTGTCCTGAAGACCCCTAAAGCTAAGACCCTGAAGACACTAAAAGGAATAAGCAACACATCTCCAGGAAGCGTGTAAGTTGCTTGCTACCCACTAATAATAGGTATCAGTCGGTCACTACCCAATCCTTGAGCATCAGCTTTTGGCAGAGTAGCAGTAACAGCTCCCACTGCCTTCATGGTGCTTTGTCACTGTCTCAGGTTTCTTATGTATGAGGAACAGACCCTAATTCTCTGTTCAGGGACTAAGTCGACTTTGAAGTCATCCAGCCTGTCACAGTTTTCTCTTTTTTTGTTTAGAGTCAGGAAACTTTGTTCTGCACATGCACAGGACAAGGGTACTATTGTTTTTAGTCTTTTAAGCACTCTTGCAGTGCAAATAATAACAACCAGTACTAAAAGAATGGCTGGAAAGGAAGCTGGACCAGAGCACAAAGCACTGTCTTCCAGATAATGTAACTTTTATCACTGAAGAGAATGTGTACAGCCCCCAGTGCACTACATTGCAACCAGATAGCACTTAATCCAAAACTTTTATTTGGTCCCCCCTGTTCCTTTGGAAGAAAGAAGTAGAAAAATGTTGAGAGTGTAAAAATTGGTCCCAATTCTGCTGTGTGTCGTCAGAGTGAGTAACATAATCCAGTGTTCACTGCTACAGATGGCTGTCATTCGTATTCCCGTATGTCAAAGTAGAACTGAGTTTCTGCATGTTTAGTCTCAGGCAAAAAGCATATCTCTTGGGTTATTATCACCAATAATGGTACTAGCCTGGATTCTTAGAGATGCATATGCTAATCCAGTAAAATTGCAAAGTGAAAAATTAGCAGCATAAGACCGAGTTTATTACATATCAGTAATATACAATGAAAAAAGCCAAGAAGTTTTTAGTAATATTAGTGCTGGATGATGCAGTGGGGCAGAGGAAATAGAATCATAGAAACATAGAACATACTCAAAAGAGATTAAAAATAGAGGAATTAATTTTTCTGTCTCTGAACCAGGCAAGCAAAGTTACTTAGTGGGCCAACAAAACCAAACCAAAACTAAACACAAACAAACAAAACCCACAAAACCAAACAAAAATAACCCACAAAAAACAAACAAACAAAACCCAGAAGATGGCTATCTGATTTTTTTCTGATTGCTAGAACAGGAACATGACAGTGCAGTCAAGATATTATATCATTCAAAAAAGTCTTAACACAGACAGCAGTTTGGTGATACATCAGCAGATGCATTTTTGGACTAGAACATGTAGCATCAAGGCACAGCATCTTAAGAGTCGCCATGGAAATGTGTGCCCTCAGTTATGAGTAAAAGTAGTCGCAAATTTTCAACCACCTTCTACTGTTTGCTGCCTACACAAATGTTGTGTGCAGACACTTGTTTCAGAACTGAGTTCCCAAGGAGAAAAAGCTCAGGACTGAGCACAGTGCCCTAGTATGGGTGCAAAAGCTTTTCCAGGCAGTTCAGGTGAATTGATCACAGGTAGAATCAGGCTCATTATGTCATGTCCCAAAGGAAATGGTCCAGAAGATGGACTCTTCCTTGAGTGAGGCTGGTTTGAGCCCAGTTTCCATCCAGCAGCACGGGTAGAAAACAGTTTAAACTGTGCACGCTTCAACTACCATGCTCACAGTCAGTGTAAGACCATGACTTTTTTCCAGGCATTTCCTGAACAGGTGGATCTAGTAAACGGTAAAAATGCATTTCACTGTGTTATATTTATTGACATATTTTAAATGTTCATGTAATTTCACTAACATACAATTTCACTAACAATAACCTTCAGAAGCTCTTTACAAACCACAATAAAGATGTTATGGTTCCATTTTATTTTTATTTTTCTTAAAAAAAGCATTGTTAAAATGTGTTTAACACCAACCCCAAACATCTTAACATGCTTATGAAACCTGTTATTCCTGGACCTGAGAAACTGTATGCCGTAAATCAGTAGAGATCTACTATAGGATGCTACTTACATGGTATCCTATAGTAGAAATTTCTGATTTAGTGTGGGATCCCAGTGCAGAAAACAAAGAAGTGGGAAGTCTGCAAATCCCATCTGCTCTTCTCTGATAATAAGCCTGTTGCTTTATGCTGCAATAGCTGCAGGCTGGACCTGCCTTTCAGGCAAGCCAGTAAAGAATTAATTGCAGTAATCCAGTCTGGGCTATACAAAAGATGTATTACAGTAAGGTCAGAGCACAGACAGTAAACTCCAAGTCTGGTGAGATTATTTTAAAGTGAAGTTCCAGGCTGAAAAAAACCCTGTGAAAGTATTTTTTAAAAAATAAAGCCACTACCATGCCAGCAGCAGTCTGCCTAATCCAGTATTCCGTCTTCAACAAAGGCTTTGTAGCTTCAGAAAGAAAATATCCCAGAAACAAGAAAAATATTGTGAGATTTTCTCCAGTGTTCAGAAGTCACCGAATTGGAACATCTGGTCCGTTTATTTTTGATAACCACCAATGTGTCATAATAGTACATTTGCCAAGCCGCATTCTAAAACCATTTAGACATGAGGTCTCTACAACACCCCGTGGCAATTAATGCTGAAATTTAATTATGTATTGTAAGAAAACCTACTTCCTATTATCTACTTTAAATCTGCTGCCTTGTAATTTAATTGAGTGTCCCTTAGTTCTGGTTTTCTGAGAAAGACAGAATGATTAATCATTCTCTATTCAGCTTCTCTTTGTCATTTATGACTATATAAAGCTCAGTTACTTCTCTTCCAAACTGACAAGCCCTAATTTATATGGCTTTGCCCCCATGGAAGTTGGGTTGAACCTCCCATTGTTTCTTGTCTTCCTCCATAATGAGAACTGAATTTTCTAACCCATTGTTTCCTTTCTTTTAATACTCCATGTTTTCTTACGTCATAAGCTTAGGGAAAGACTGTGACAAAAAATCCTTGTAAATCCAAATATGCTCAGTTAAAGAAATCAGCTTAACCAAAAGCGTATTGGCTCCTTCAGAAACATTAATATATTCATGAGCATACATTGCTTTTAAAAAGCTGTATGGACTCTCCTCCAATTTATCATACATATCCAGATGTCTCTGTATTCTGTTATTTATTATAATTTGTACAAATTGGCTTGATAGAAAATCAGACTAACTGAAATGCAGCTCCCTAGCACAGCTTTCATGTTTTTTCAAGACTGATGTCCCAGCTGATGCTTCCAATTCATTTGGCACCAAGCCTACTTTGAATGATAGGGTAAATGTCTGTGAGTAGTTCAACAATGTCATGCTTGAGCTGCTGTAGAGTTTTTGCATAGATGCCACACAGTCCTAGTAATTTGTTATTGTTAAATTTATAGAATCATAGAATCACAGAATGTTAGGGGTTGGAAGGGACCTAGAAAGATCATCTAGTCCAACCCCCCTGTCAGAGCAGGATCACCTAGATGATAAATTTGGAGATAATAAATAGATAATAGATAATAAATTTGCTCTAAAATGTTTGAGCAAATAATTTTTCTGGAGTTACAACATGAATTCTTCATTCTTCATGTCTCTTGCAAATATCTTGACTTCCTAGCTGTTGCTAATTTCCTGCTAATTGACTTTCTCTTTTTTTTTTTTTTTTTAACACAGTTTCCTTTTTTAAACTACATGGTCTCTTCTGGCTTATTCTTTATTGAATTAAGTTAAATTGAAGTACATTTCAATTGCTACTAGAATAAATTCTTTATAGGATCTAATCCAAAATTGCATCATTTTCTGTGAGCTCCAGTTGCTTCAGAAAATCAATGTTTATGGTATCCAAAGATACTGTCTGTGCATTGAACTTAAAGTCTGCTAGTTCTTAGATCCTGACAGACAGAAATATCTATTACAGCTCTAATTTAAAGGATAGTTATTTTATTTTGACTCATCAATTCCATGTCAAATCTCTGGATTTCATATGCATTCATCCCTTCACTTCTTTTCCCCTCCTTATAGGCAGAAAACATCAGCCTGAATCTTACAAATCAGAATTGATTGTTTCTTCATAATGAGTCTTCATTAGGAACAAAGACTAATTATGCTTTTAAAGAAGCTTGAACATTTGCATTGACTCAAATATACAAATAAGCTGGAGAGTATAATTTTGTCCACAGAACCTTAGCACTGATGAATAAGAAAGAGTAGGTAGAGGGGGAGATGTGGAGTTCAAGGATGTTAATAAATGAGCTAATAATATTAAAGGGGTTTTAATAGCAGATAGGTTGTTTGAGTGTAAAACGATGAAGATCATAATGACAGAAATACAGCTTCTCTCAAGGAGGCTAAAAATCCACGACACACATTTAGCCAAGAATACAGATTTCAGCTTGGTTTGTCTTCAGGGAGCAGTGACTGTTGACACAGGAAAAATGCCTTATTTCATGATAACATGAGTATACTGGAGGGTTCAACTAATTCTGGTATTTTATTATTATTATTATTATTATTTTGCCTTCTGTCATCTTTAATTTTGTCTATCTGCATATAGTTGGAGAAGCAGATTCAAGAAATTCATCAGCTTTGAAATAAAGTGGAAAAAAATTGATATCCACATTAACAACTCCATCATATGGATAATTGATTTTTTTGCAGTTTGTAAAATTTTAATGAGTATAGGCCAACAGACTTGAATGTTTTGTGATGCTGTAATATAATTTAGAATTGACAATGTTAAAAAAGTAACTATCTATATGCTTAGTATTGGTTATGTGACCTATCTAGGAAAAATTAAACATTACAAAACCCTTCAGTCCAGCAGTAAATATGGTTTTTTAGAAGGCACATCTGGGCAGCAATGATACTATGTCAAGAGATCATGGAGAGTTTGCAGTTCCTTGGAAGGTTTTTCTTGTGTCAAAATAAGTGAGTTAAATTGTCAGATGGGAAATGGCTTCAAAAAATAAGTACCTGAACTTTCATCCAGATTTTGTTTGATCAAGCAAAGACCTTTGCTGAATACCCAGAAGTGCTCATGTAATGTATTTTTGTGATTTTGTTTTTCTTTGTCAAATGGGATCTACAAAAAGGCCTAGTATGCAAAAAAATACATCTATATCTGAGTCACAAAAGAGTCAATAAATGATAAAGACGCATAGAGGAAAATTGAGGTACAGTTAGAAAACCTAAATCCAAACTCATTTTCCTGACTCTCTGTTGCATATACTATATAACTTGAGATCATTCCTGTAATAGATCATTAGACCAGCATTAAAACCTTTGCGATTCCTCCTGCCTCTCCTGGATCCAGGTAGTAATCTTTCTGCCTCTGGGTCCCTTTTGTCCCTTCTGAATGTGTATAGTCAGTGTAAGACACACCTCTGAGACTGGAGGGGAGCTGCTTTATAATCAGCACATTCTGGGACAACCTGGAAATAGAAGAAATATGGTGCAGCAAAGGCATTTCTTGAGTACACTCCCTGGATTGTTGAAGGGTATATGAGTTGTGGTGTAACAAAAAAGAGCATATTCCTCTTAGCCAGATCTTTTCCTTATGTTGGTTCCAAGTTCATTATGAGAAGCAAAGTCCCTGCTACCTCTACTACCCTGTTTCATTGGTGTTCTTACTGGTGAGATCCTGATTCTGAATTAGACAGCAGAGAAGTTTTAAACAGTCCTAGTGATCTCCAAGTTAAAAAAACAGAATCCAAAAATCTCAAAGCATATGTTCTCCTCTGACTCTCTGGGATGTCTCGCACTAGAGACTACACTCCTTCCCTGCTTTCCTCCTTCAGCTTTCCGCAGATGTTATTCATGTCAAAACTGGTACACTTGCTCCCATGGAGAATTTTGTTGTGAGAAAACTGGTGTTTTGCTACAAAAAGCTTTACTGTTACTTTTACTTATCTGTTCCTTTGGTATATGGATATAAACAATGTTCAAATACATTATCAATTGTACAAACCAATAAAAACAGTGTTCAAATGTATTATCATTCATATACTTCCATACATTTCCCAAATACTAGTATTTTAAATATTTGGCTATTTGAGATTACAATGACACCAGTATGAATTCCACTTGAACCAAATATGGGGATAACATGAGTTCCATGGGTGGAAACTTGCTAGAGGAACCAGAAGATATGAAGATAGACCAATGTTTTCTGGAATATTCATCTTACCCTCACGTCTGATTATTGATTTCAATGGCACCATTATTTATGGCAACACTTTTAAAATGCCTGTCTCTGCTTTTCAGAGTCACTGATTCTACTTGTCCTTAATTAGCTTATTTGCATAATGCTTCCATCCTTTTCTTACTTTTTTCTTTTTTTTCTCATTTTTCTGCTTCTTTTGGGTATTTTGACATGTGAACACTATTCCCCCCTCCACCCCGTCCCCATTAGGAAAAATGGTTTGAATGCCAGAAACACTTTCCTTTTTCTTTCCAGAATTGGTTCTGTTTCTTTCTTTTTTTTTTTTTTTTTTTTTTTTTTTTTTTTTTTCAGCTCTGAGTAGGTAGTTTAAAAATGTTGGCTGCCTGTTGTTTTGACCACAATAGCTGTCTAAGCTCCCTAAACAGATGTCTGATAACTGCACGGTAATGCCAAGACTCAAACAAGTGCTTTTGGCATGATTATACTCAGATATTGATTCTAACAGGACAAAACCAACCATTTTTAAGTCTTGGCTGTCAGACTATAGCTGTCAGTTTATAACTGACACAGTTATAATAACTCCATGGAAAAGAGTACATTTAAAAGCAGCTTGCTTAGAAAGGGAGACAAAATTTGAATCTTTCTGGAGGCACATACACAGGTGAAGCAGTATCACCTGGACACCACTGTTACGCTGGGCACTGCACAACAGAAGGAGTTAGTTCCCATCTAAAGGAGCTCAAGAGACTGGAGAAGCAAAGATTATACTAATGCTTAGAAGAGATCATCACATGAAGACATTTCTAGTACTCTCAGACAAAACCCCTCGAACTTCTACTCCCTCACCATCCTACTGCAGCCAAATCTGAGCGCAGACAATTCCTGTGGTGTTGCTAGAAAGGAATATGGCAGTAACAGAGATAAACAGAGAATCATTCAGACTGCTTTTAATTATGAATTAGACGACTTGGATGTGATGGAAAATTTCCAGGATCTAGTCTGTGCTGCCAGGACTGTTTCTGTATTTTCTATTCAGCAGTCATTCTTGAGGGGTCAGTAGGCACACAGTGAAAGTGCAGGCAGTGCATCTATCCCATGGGCCATAAGGATCCACCCGGCACAAGTCAGGGAACACTGCAGAAACATTAATGGGAACATCTGTTTTATTCCACATGCCAACCTGTTCCACTGTGTTCTATGACTTGGTTAAAGCACAGCTAAATTGGAGGAGAAATTGAACTTGACCATCCCACATTCTGGGAGTGATCTGTTCAAAGAGGGTAACACCACATCCATGATTTTAAAAGGCTGTAGCTGTCAGATTTTTGAGGAGGTCTGATCTTAGCAGTGTGTTGCCAAACATGTTTTGAGAATATCTGCAGATTCTTATCCCTGTTTCTAAGGAGAAGGAATGTTTTATCTCCCTATTTCTAAAAAGGAATGTTTCTAAGTCTCAGCTTTACTGATGCAGGAGATTAGGGTGGAGTTGTTCAGACCAGGCAAAGCACAGAACGGGATGGGAGGCCTTTGAAGTCAAAGAAGGAAATATCTCATCAGTTTAAGACCTTTGATTCTGCATCTGTTAAGCATCTAAACAGAGCTATTTTGGTTAACAATTTTGGACTTGGGCACATCAGACCTACCTGAGTATTAAGTGTCTTTATCTTTTGTCTTTATGGAATGAAGGATTTCTCTGCTGTTATTCTGCTGTGAATAAAAACAAGGCATTTTGGTGCAGCAGAAGGGAGAAAAGTAGTCTGATATCAACTCAGCTGGAAGCTAAAAACACCTTCTGGTGTTAACAGAGTAGCTACAGTGAACAACATACAAGTATGATCAGAAAGCAAGAGCAACCAGGAAAGTGGATACTTTTCATCCTTAATAGGATTATGATAAAATATCAAGGAAAGCAAGTACAGTAGCAGAGTTCTGACCTGTACATGTATTCTGAGTAAATAAACTGAACACATGGAACTATCCCAACATGACACACATCTCCATACCAAAGAACAAGGAATAGAGCTGACCTACTGAATAAGAGCAAGGGCACTCTGATGTTGACCAGGTCTTTACAAACGTAGCTAAGGAGGGTCTGTGAAGTAACAGAGAACATGTCTTGCCAAACTCAAGGAGAAATTTCTTTCAAGGGGAAGATGATGAGAGGACAATGTTACAGATGTTTGTTACCTTGTGTCAAGCACTGCTAGGGAGCTGAGTGTGTTGTTAAGAACCTACACATGATACAACAGAATGTATTAATACAGCAAAGCTATTCTTGTGACATTCCTTTTTCTTGTAAATATCAGTATCTTTGAAGCCATCTACATATTTTAATGCATCAATATGTATTATATGCATTATTTCACTCCTTTCCTCTTATTGCTTGATTCTCCCCCCTGTAGAGCTATGCCCCAGCTTTGTAAAATAAAGTATCCATAATACACTGAAAAAAATGGGCCTGATGAATCACAAAACCCCACATAATTTAGTACATCATCTCTCAATACAGCTCTTCAGTATAATTTAATGTATTATTGAAGATAACGCGTTCATTAAAACAGCTGCCAGAAAACTGTTAATTTGGATTGTTTTATGGAAGCACTAGTCAAAGACAAATAAAACACCACATGCTGATGATATGCAAAAAGGACAAAAAACAATTAAGTTTTGATACATTGGTATTGAGATGTTAATATGATTTTTTTTTAATGAGTACTGCCTTGCGGGCTTTTATATGGTAAGTATGAGGCATGACAAAAATGATGTTTCTTTTCAGCAAACTTTCAACATATAAAAAATGACAAAAAACCACATGGCAAAATCACCAGGGCTGTTCAGCAAGGATGAATTAATGAGCACAGAATTATTATTTATTGTTTCTTATTGCTACTTCTCTGTCAGTGAGCATTTAAGTAGGAGATATTTGGATCTAGAGTTTGCTCCTGGTCTCTAGTGGAGTGAACAAAAATTGCTTATCCCTTCAAACACTAGGAAGCCCTGAATCCTAATGTGCTGGCTCAAAGGCATATATAGCATCTTCCATTGTAACTGAGCCTGAGCAATAACTGTTGGCTTCTGAACAGGACCAAATTCTTAACCCCAACATTAAAATTTCACCATTACTTTTCTCCAACTGTTGTGCAAGTCTCATTGTTTCCTGGTGAACCACAGGGTAATAAGAAGCGTAGTTTAACTAGAATGTAACATCAGCAAGAGACACACACCAGAAAATAAAATCCAACACATCTATAATAACAGGTTTATTAAAGCTACTGCCATTAATTCGTAAGACATTTTAATAAAATTAACACAACAAACTATCTACTGTTTCATGGCTCCTTTGAACATCAGTCTGAACATCCTTTAAGTCATGCAAGACAGATTACATCACTATTCAGCTGCTGGCCCAATGGTTTAAATTACACAGACATCCATACCTCTTGTCCCCACTACTGAATGTGCAGACAAGGAAAGTTTGGCTGGGATAGCCATTCAACTGTCTTAGTCTATGGCTTTGGTGCTTTTCACCCTTCTAAACTCTTGCTCAGGTCCAGCAGCCTCCAAGCGCTCTAATTCTGTCATGCTCACGTCCAAGAAGTCCTTTTAAGCTGAGAAGGGAGAAAAACTAGTTATGAATAACCATGGTCTAAAACATCTCATGGCAGAGACTTGTAGTCAACACCTTTGTTTGTCCAGTAAACTACTGATCTATTTATTATTTTAGGCAAATAAAGCAGGGAATTATTGAGTGTTACGGAAACACAACAAAGCATGAACTCATCCTTCAGTTTCTATACTTCAATACACAGACACTGTCCAAAAGAAAAAAAAAAACCCAAACCTTTCAGTGTAATCTCAAAGGAAAGAGTTTATCTGGCCTAACAGAGCTGTCTAGAAATATGAACTATTCACTCCAGGATCCTTTGCAAACCATGGAAAGTAAGACGTACATTCAGAGCATGGTTAACATCACAGTGAAATAGATGTTTGCAATCTGACCAATTGAATCATTTCCTGAATACGTCTACTCTACGTGTCTAAAGACAGAACAGATCAAGTAACTTAGAAGTAAATGTCTACAATCAATGTAGGTGCTTAAATTTAAGTGAGATGAATCCACCCAAGGTGATTAGTCAGCTTAATAAAGTAAGAAAGATAAATACAGCAGTGTAACGTCATGCAAAGTATATATTTTGTGATTTCCTGGCAATTATTAAGTGTGCACTTCTTAAAAAAAAATGGTAATACAGTAGTTACCAGAATTACAAACATGGAATGGAATAATTCTAATTCTTCTAACCTGCTGTAGTTGAGGATGTCCCTGCTCTCAGCAGGGGGGTTGGACTAGATGACCTCTAAAGGTCTCTTCCAACCCAGACATTTCTATGTTTCTATGTAATTAAAACTCTCTAACAATTTTTTGTCTAGAATCCCTCTGCAATAATAGACAAACATTTTCCAAAGATGATTTGTTCCATCTTGAAGTTCTTATTTAAATTACTTGTGAAGGATCTTCCTCCAGAGATTGATGTCTCTCCTCAAATGTAGAGAGTGAACCCACCTCACTCTGAAAACAGTAACTGAAACTGAATAGCTGACTTTTAAATGATTAATTGTTGATGAGATTAATCCCATTCATGCTGTATAAAGAAAACAGATTTTTCTATCTAAGATATGTTTTCATTAAAGAGAATAAAGCCTCTTCAAAACATGTGTGTAAGTATGTCCTGTTGTTCAGAAATTTTCAATAAGTTATCATTAGTTTTACGTGCAGTTTAGCAGTTTCACAAATTAATATACTGAACAATATCTTGGTTTGCTTCCTGGAATGTGTGTATGAAAAGGCATCTAAATTCTCATTAAACTAATTCTATTGGGAGCCATGCAGCAGGACTGCATTTAGAGTATTGGTTCCTAGCAATAAAAATTAATAATTTTCCATGGTAGTTTGAATTAACAGTCCAATACACTTAAGTAAACACTAGCAAAGCTTCTTTATCATCCTTTCTGTATGTCAGAATTAGTAGATCCATTTTTCTGCAAGAGAGAAAAGATTGATCAGAAATGCCAAGCAAATCAGTATTGTCTAAATGTCACACAAGAAAACTTTAGATAAATTATTTTTTTTTTAGAAAATCTACTGGTTTGACTGTCCCGTCTTGTCATTTGCTGAAATAGGGTATATCAGTTCATAGTACTGAATATGCAGACCCTCAGTATGTCTTTCTACAGTTTTATAACTCATAATACATTATTAATTTTAGAATCTGATTAATTGCAAAATCCACTCTTCCCATCAAATTTTGCAGTGGCATAATAGCACAAAATATTTTAACAGAACAAATTGGTTAATATAATTTTAGTTAATATGATCTTATCTCAGAAGTACATGGGTGAACATCAGTGTATCAGAATATTTCATCTATGTTTCCATTTGTATTTGATACACAGGTACTGATTTATAGTACTATGAAATGCTGTGAACAGAGACTTAAAATCTAGCAACTTCTAAAAAAATTAATAAAATAAAAGCTTTATTCTTCACTTCTTTGCACATTTATTTACAATAAAATTTGTTTACCTCCTCAAAAAGGTAAAAATTGTACTGATAGTATATTTTCATTATAATTTAATAGATTTTGTAACTTCTCTTTATTGGTCACAATGACTATATTAGATGAAAATACCTCTGAACCCTGGCTCATTCATTGCAGTAGAACACCCAGATTCTTGGATGGCCTTGCAATTAATTCTTGTCACTTTCAGGGCAAGGTGCCATTGCCTTGCTGTGGTGTCTGCACAAGTAGGTCTTTACAGATTACAATAAGACCTTGAAAGATCTCCCTCACAGGTACAGAATAATTATTTTGTCTAGAGCCTGGGGTTCGATATCATCCTAAGCAACCCCATTTTACAGAATGATTTTAAGAACACAGAAATGAGCAAAAACAATGGCTGTGTGTTAATATACTGAAGTTATTTGAAAGAAGTTATTTACATTGTTCAGAGCAACACATCTTGAATCTTACCTTTAACTTTGGAATAGCAAGGCTCACAATGCACGGTTTGTCTGTAAATCCAAATGCTGTCTCCTGCTTTCAGATCCTCCAGTGGTCTTTTGCATACTTCACACTTCAATACACAAGTAACAGGAAAAGTTAAAATTAAATGCTTCTCTAATATGCTTCCCAGCATGCTGTCTCTTAGGAAGTAAGCAATTCCAGACTAGAATAGGGGCTATGAGTTATGATAGGGTTAAGATACTGCAGTATAATCAAATCTGAACTCTGAAAGAGTACTTTTAATGAAAGGTAAATTAAAAAATCTGAATATCTCACCTTTAGGCATCTAAAAATCAGGTATCTATGTCTCAACTGGTTCTCTAGGTTCTCATTATACATATAAATCCTTTCCTTCGCCAAGACATTTCCAAAGAGTACTTTTGCTGTCTTAGCTTAGAAAGTTATTCTAAAATGAGATGAATTGCCCTTCTGAAATCCTTCTGTTTCTTCACTGAGTAAAAGAAGCATGATCAAACTTAATCACCCAAGTTTAGATTTTATTTATTTATTTATTTATTGGTAATCTCATGAAAGAATAGCAAATTCTGGTTGTCTTTGGGTATTTTATCCCCTGATAAGTAAAAATCAGCATTACTTTTACAGTGCAATTCAGTAGCTGAATTGCCAGTCATCCAAGAAAGGCTGTAAACCCTTCCATAGTTTTCATGATGGCTCTCTATTCAGATAAATCTAGACTGGAAATCTTTATTAACATTAAAAATTAACAGTTTTACCCAGAACATCCCTTTGCAGCTAAATGAATAAGAAATTGTGGGTTGCCTACACCATGGGTACAAAGGCAGGCTGAATGATTAGATCCAGGATCCAGACAATAGGCAATTGCCTTATGGTATGCACACTCACTAGGGGTAGTATAAGATTGCAACTGGGCACTCAGTATTGATTGGTATAACATGTTAGAGTACTATATTGTGCTTTTTATTTCAGTTTTGCAGGCCTATGTTCCCTCTTTATCTCTTCTACAAAAGTTGTTAGCATTAAGGTATTATTAAAACAGTCTGCCCTCTTCACTCATTTTATGTTTCCTTGTAGAAGTCAGCAAAAGGATGGGCATGTTTTCAAAGCTTTGATCACCAAGATTAGCATTTTTATATAGAAATAAACCCCTACAATTTGGATTATTTACTCACTGAACTTTTGGTATATACCTTTACAAGGAAATAAAGACCTTATACTGCTGTTAGCTACACACAAATCTCTCATGGATACAGGGTATTTGTAAGGATCTGAATTAATATTAATGATCAGAAATTGCACTACTTAGCTAAATACATAACTACAAGCATGAACCACAGACCTACATTAGTTGTTTAATTTGCCAACAATGCGTTCATAAATGTGTAGTTGCACAAAATTTAAGATTAATTTTTCTGGCCAGACAGGTTGCCACTTGGGAATAAGTATAAAAAATAATATAATTTTAGAAATAATCTTAAATATTTAACAACTAATTCATCCTATACCAACATGTCAGCATTTCTAACTGCATAAAAGGCCCATTCCTTTTTATGTGGTTTGATCTTTCTAAAAGGATTTGTATTTATTTGCAATAATAGTATTGAGGAGGTATTACATAGTGATTTCCATAGCAGAAATTACATTTCTAGTGCTCACAGAGCATCAAAAGTCCATATGAGACAAAAAAACATATGTAACTTTATACATGTTAAGTACAATCTTACTGCTCTATCCTGCTTTGGGTTACCTTTCATGCAGTAACTAGGTAAATGAACTGCTGTCAGAAGCAGAAGTAAAAGCTGTGCAAGACTGGGCAGAAAAATGAGCTATGCTAATGTGGTGATTTTGCCGAGTATTGTTTGTTAGAACAACAAACTGTGTGGAGATGCAAGCAGAATTGAGAGAAATGATGCAGAAAGAAAACAGACTAGAGGGCTGAGCACTAGTAGATGTCCACTGAGAAAAGTTTAAGAGAAAATTGTAGACTGAGGCTTAGGCTTTGGAATGAGAAGCAAAAAAAAATATATAAAAAAATTATTATTCTGTGCTTTCATCCTTACTGGAAAGAAGAAAAAAAAAAACACCATAATTTTTAATAATTAAGGCTGAGGCAAAGATATTCAACACTATTTTTATCCCACAGCAGAAACTGTCCACAACACCCAAATTTTAGTAAGATTTTTGATGGCAGTGGGTAAAATGATTTCACCTCTATGGGTTAAATATCTCTTGCTAATGCCTTTGAGCATGGTTTCTGCCCTAGCCGTGGCTTTAGATGTCACTTAATCAAGAACATCTACAAGACTTCATTAAAAAAAAAAAAAAAAAAACAGAATAAAATTTTACTATATGAATAAAGTGTAGCTAGGATATGATTCACTGGGTCAGACTGGAAGTTTAAGATTTATAAATGTGTAGGACATTCAGGATATGTTCCACTGTATTCTTTATCCTTGTGGTTGCAAGAGGAGATGCATGGGGAGGGAGACTAGAGGAAGAGGGAGAGAGAGAAGAAAAAAAAAAAAAAGAGGAAGGAGTTCTGTAGGGGTGAGAAAGAAAGACTAGAATTTCCTACATTAATCTTCTCCTCCCAGGTGAAGAAGACCTAAGGCCTAAATATTTTCTTATTATACATGTAATATAATGCAGGTATTACATTCAAATTATATTTCTCAGTAGTAGGTGAAATCTTCTTACCTTGAAGCAAGTTGAATGACAGCAAATTTGCAAGGCATCTAAGATCATTTTGGCATCTATACCCAAGGGCTTTCTGCAGTATGTACATATATCTTTTCCAATTATGCTCCTGTGTATATAATATAATATCAGCTGTCAGAAAAAGAACTGCCATTTTCTCAAGGAGAAAACTGATAAGGTTACTGCATTATATGAGAAACACATTGGTGTACTGTAAAATGGCCATAAATGGAAAAATGTTATGTGTATATTCCCTCCATTCTAGTTGGCAGGTGGAATACATATGACTCTGTGATGGGCAAATTGCTGAGCATTAATTGTCAAGCAGCAAAAAATACCTTGATAAAAAGAATGGTCTTTGGTGAACTGAATCATTAACCTGCTGAATGTCCAGGAGCCTGTATACTACTAAATAGAGTTGAAGTGGAGGGTAATGATTTTAATGGTTTAATCACAAAAGTAAATTGGTAGTTGAATTTAAACTGCCATCATTTGATCGGTGTGATATAGAATTTTCCTCTATGTTGCAAAAATGCCTGAAAACTTTTTTAATTTTCTGCACTGCAGATTTCTGTCTACCTTCATGGCAGTTACAGTAAACACATGTGTCGAACAGCCTACCCAGTATTCATAGCAATTACATGTAAAAAAATTTTCTCAGCTTTTTTTTTTCATTCTTATGTCACATCAATTTGTACTTTTTCTGAAAACAACTTATTAGTGTTGGTTTTGCACTGCAAAATCAACTCATCTTGCTCTTTTCCACTCACTGGTAGGCCATTCTACTAATATTTCATAATTTGCAGAGTTTCTTATACTTACATTGAAAAAGATGTCCAAGTCCAAGTAAAGGGACTATCCAAAATACCTGAACTGAAAATAGTGGGTGCATTTAAATTTTTTTTTTTTTTTTTTTTTCCCCATGAGGTAAGATATTACTGATTGAGCAAATATCCTTCATATATTTGGGAATACTTTAACTGGTGTGAAAACATAATTTTAACAGTATTGTAAGAGTCATGTGAATATATTCATCCATATTTGTACATAAAGTTAGTCATTACAGGCACCATTCTCACAAAGAAAGGAAATTTTGCAAGGTAAGCAGCTGCCTGAGGTAGGAACCAACAGAATCACACAGCCAACTCTATCACTTAAGGCACTGGTTATTATTTCTATAGATATTGTAAAATGTCAGCTGTGACAGGCCTAACATAATATTAAGCTGCTGAACTGTGGTAATGATTTGATGGCAAGATCCCACTGAAAGGGAGCTCTGTATGAAAAGCTGTCTGATGAGCCTAATGGTGACTCCCACTGCTCTCTTTTGTCTGAACACTCGATCACTTATGCAAAATGTCTGTGTCCTTTGATACTCTACAATGCTGCTGATGTGTACTTACCGATCAGAAGTAGAGTAAACTGTTTTGATAGTATTTCCTGTTACATTTTCTTCATAGGCACCATATGATGATTTGCTGTAAAGCAGTGAGTGCATAGCAATCACTAAACAGTACTTTCTATTTGTAAAGGTTTTACTACACTCAGGATAATATGCAAATTAAACTAATTAACATGCTCCTAAAAGTCATAATATGCAAATGGAACTAATCTAATCATCATACATGGTGACGAGTTATTTTTCTGTATTTTCACAGCCATTAGGAAAAATAAATTAAAAAAAAAAGCATAATTAGAAATAAAGTGTCCTTAGACTACATTCTGTTGTTGAATGATTCTTCAACATTTCAAAATTAAATCCACAAGCCCACTGAGCAAAATCTACATGATGGTATTGGTTTTGCCTCTGCTGATATCCCAGCTTGAATGACATGCATTGGGAAATGGTGGCACACTGCATTGTTTTCTTTTTTGCCCCCTTTCTTTCACTGTCAGCTGTCAAATGGCCAAACAAAATTACAACATGTCCCTAGAAGTAGAGTGAGAGGCTGTTCAATGTGTGATTTGTGTTCACTACAGTAACTATATTGTTCCTTGTATCAGTAGGAAAGAACACACTGAATTCAACTATAAGGGAAGTCAAATCTTCCCTTTTTAACAGTCCCAATTCTGGTTCCTTAACTGTCACTTTTGTTTGTGTGGAGGGGATGACTACATATGTGACAGCTGAAGAAGTCATCTTGCCATACACGTTTGAACATTTCTGAACTGATTTAATTATCCTATTCCTCCAGAAATTCATAAGGTATATGGTAATTATTACATTTCGTATCACTCTTGAATAATGTTTAGCAGTATTAGAAACATTTTTTTTATAATCTTGTGTATTTACAGAACATGTCTTTTTTTCAGAGCAGGTATAACAAACTGATAACATGCATACATAAGGTGTCAGACAGCCCAGACACACTTTTCTGCATACCTGTCTTTTGTAATATTTATATGCTATATTTGATTTCTATGCAACACCAGAGATGTATAAAAATTGTGCAGTTACTGAGAAGCTTAAATAGTACATGTTTTATTTATGTTTCATAGAACAGAACAATATGCTTGCTATTTAATAGTAATGTAGCAAACCTGGGTTTGCTCACCACAGAGTATCCCTTCACAAGAACACCCAGTACTCTCTTTACAATTCAGTCAAATTGAAAGTGAGCTTGCTAAGTAGGAAAGCAAACTGATCCTAAGTGATTGCCTTTCAAAGAGTTTTTCTGGCTATTTTGGCCCCAGTCAAGCTAGACGTGTACAACACGTGTCACAGAGTGGAGTATATTAATGATGCAAGTGCCCAAAATTTCTTACTGTAGTCAAAAGTGGCGTAGGAATATCATCTCTCTATTCCTGTAAACTATGTGCCTGCCTGTGCTTCTTTTTCTTGTTAAGCATATTTTTCCCAAAACTTCCATTTCAGTTTTTATAGCTGCAGAATCTAGAGCTGAGTCAGGTTGACACTTCAAATCATCTAGCTAAATCAGAGCTGAGATCAGGGCAACGTGAGTACTGTGCATTGCACACTCAACATCATATGGATATTTAAGAGAAAAATACTTTCCTCAAGTGTCCTGATCCAGAGGACAGTGTCCCTTGGATTTTAATAACTGGCTAGAGTATTATGGTTGAAATATAAAAAAAAAAAAAAAAAAAAACCAACAAAAACAAAACTCCATATCTTAAAACAAAATATATGTACTGTAAAAAAAAAAAAAAAAAAAACAAAAAACCAAATCAACAACGAAATGACAGCAAAAATATTTCCAAAGCATGAATTTCTAGTCTTGCCAACCACAAGTGTGAGGAAACTGAACCTTTTCAAACAAATGCATAGTCTGACAGCTTGACAACACACTAAGGTAAAACTGATCCATAAAGCAGCCTGAGAACTATGTATCTGATCAAGTCTCTTCTTTCAGTTTATATCACCCACTTGTTTACTTGCTATGGTGTGACTTGTTTATACAGCAAGCTACTCAACTATAAATACTCTTTAAAAACCTATTGCACAAACCCTGAAGAATTACCTGCCAAGACCATTCCTTTAGAAAGTTTTCATTAATTAAATTGGGATTAGAGCTTCAGGTAGGGAATACACATTTTGTCATGTGTAAGATAAAACTGCATATTGAAGTGCATTCTTTACCCTGCCATTCTTGTATTATTGTTCTCTATTTTAATTTTCAAAGATAATAAGAATATCACATAGATAAGAAGCTATATGTCTGCAAAATGGTCCAAAACACTAATTAATTTTTGTATTGAATATTTATTTTCAGTCCTGAAATTGTATGCTGTTTGGATTTTCTTTTATTTTCAGGCAATTTATGGGCTTGGCCTTCAAGGTCATGCACAAGTCTCAGAACACACAAATTTCAATGGCATTCCAATCTCCTACAGCAAATGTAATAAGAGATCAAAGACCTTGTCCCCGGTGATACCCACACTGAGGCTCGGGTGTGCACAAACTTAAGGACTTTGGACATTAAGGACTTAAGGACATTGATAATAGTTCCCATAAAGTAGCAGATTGTGACTGCTATTTTCTCTGTTTGTAAGGCTCAATAGAAGCTCTCCCTTCCAAGTCAGCAGCCTTGACTCAGGCAGTTCACAACTGCTATACAGCTATGCCACACCTTACATATAGGACTATGTCTTTAAACAATACTATCTACATTAATACTTAAGTAATCTACATAGATGGGTGGGTCGGTACTAAAGAGAGTCTTTCCTAATCCAAAAAGGTTTTTCATTCAAGAATTATATATTATTTTGGTTTTGTTGCATTTCTTGAAAATACATTTTGACTGTAAAGAAAAATATTTTGTTTATTTCAATGATTTCCTGTTACTGACAGACCTGGTGTTTAGTTGGTTCTATTAAATATCTCTACATAACATTTTTCATTCAGATCTTCAATATGTGTAGAGACAGCATCCAGCTAGAGCAAGAGTATTGCAAGATAAATGTTTCTTTAAAGTACCTAGTCAAAAAGTCAGAAACCCGTATTACAGTTTCAGTGATAGGCATAAAGTATGGGTTCAGATTCATCCCATGTAGTTCTGGGAATTTAACAAGGCACTTGAGTGAAGAGTGTAATGTTTTCCTTGCAGTCTCATAAAGAAATAAGCTCCCTGAGTGCATGGTGTGTCTCACATGTAGGAAATGCTTTTCCTCTATTGATGATGTAAGAATTCTGACTTACCTGCTCTCTTAAATTTCATGCCTGAGCTACATCTCTACAGCTACACAAGGTATGTCTGGTGCTCCTCACTCTGTGCACTAGAGCTATACTTTGAGGGCTTCTGCGTGTGGGATCCTGGAAGCAGAATTTGGAGGGTGGCTGGCATGGTTCCAGAGAACCCTGTGGTGTTTCTAAACACCCCTGAAATTTCTTGCATAAAGTTGGTTTCTCTTAATTTTTTGCAATAAATGTCACTTTAAACGTTAGGGTTCTCAATTCATTTTCCACAGTACCTGGTCTTTCTTTCACTGTCACTGGAGTAGTTTGCTTCTGGGACATTATTTAGAACCCTTGGAGGATTTTCATATGTTTCATCCATTATCCTAAAAAAAAAGAACCCACATAACAAGAAAACAAAGACTTTATAGAAATTGTTTTCAGCTACACAGCTTTCAGTTACACTTAAAACCATAAATGTAGATGCTTGGGCTAGAAATAGGAGGCAAAAGAAATATGTCTTTTTCTTACTGTTGTTAAATTGTTGCCTGTGAAAAATAATAGAATCACTGACCTGTAATTTTAAGTCCTTTTACTTTATGCTGGTAAGACATTAATATCAGAAACATCTAACTGTAACTGAACTCTATTTTCCTCAAAGTGCCCACTGAGGTTTTCAACTAAGCAGTGATAACTAAGTGGTTGATAACAGTCTGCATTTCCTTGGCAGTATACTGTAATGTTTTATTCTTGCTTTTACTGTATTTTAGTTCTAAATTAGCTTTTTTTTTTTTTTTAATATACTACAGTTATGTTTATATTAGAAATGACCAACTAAACAGATATATAGACTCAAAGCAGGATTACTATTCAAGCAAAAGAAACCTTGTCTCCTGCAGTTTTCCCTTCCACAAACAAACATAAATATAAACCTTGTCAGACATATTATAGGATTTAAGGGATAAGTGCTAATGATGTTTTGGATGATTTTACAGAGCAGCCCAGACAAAGGCTGCTCTTGTTTCGTTCTGCCAAAGGTTATATTCCAAAACAACTCGATGATTATAAGTCTTAACTCTGGGTGTTTGGGCTGAAGCTTAATTTATTTTGGTGAGCTTGCCAAGGTCTGAGGGTCTGCTAAACGAACCTTGCTCAGCACTGATCGCTGCTTTGTATGCATGGTGCGCTGTATGAAGCAGCACCCTCTATTGTGCTCAACTCCTAGTCTGGCAGGCCCCCTGTTCAGACCTAAAAGAGAAATTCATTCACTGTAGATATTCAGTATATGCTTCTCTGGTCAGAATGTTAAGTGGGACTGCTAGGATAAAAATATTTTATATTAAAAAATAGCAAAACTGCTTGTGTATACAGATAGCTAAGTTCTTTCTCTTCATTTAGATATACAACTAAGTGAAGGACCCAAAAAGATACCATCAGAATGCTACCTGAAAACATAGTATTTTCACTTTAATTGACGCAAATGGATCTTAGTTTTTGCAAATAATGAAACCTAGTAGCAGTGAAACTTTTAAAGTATGGATGCATTTACTTCTATTTCTTTGAGATGCTAATAGCTGAGTTCACAAAGCACATAGGTAAGCACAAAATTACTTATGAGGATCTTGTTATCAGCCATTTTAATTCACTACAAGAGATTATAGTCATTGCTTATTATAAAAATACATGCAGCTATATTGTATTTGGTTAATCATGGACATTTTAGAAATATGGAGATAAGTTATTCAAGTTATGGAAATTCTGCTTTCTTGTATTAGGAATTCATGTTTTCTGGTACCATACTAAACAGCTACAACTCTTGATATTGCCTCTCTAAATTTAGAGAGAAATATTAGTTGAGTCTTACCCCTTTTTACTTTGGTCATCAGCAGACTTTACTTCAGTGTGCTCACCAAGGTTCTCATCTCTGTGAAAGTGAGAAAAACCTCAGAACTGATCAAATTATTTGATTCAACCTAGACATATTAAATCAGTTTAATTATTTATGCTGAAGAAGAAAAAAATGGCATGCATTTTACAAGGAAGATTCCTGACTATGCCGAGTATCACAGTTGTTTCATAAGTGTTAAGTTAGTTATAAAGAGTTATCAGTTCAAACTTCAATATTTTTCAGTTTCTCTCGAGTGTGACACTACAAAAGAGTGACAAACTAATAAAAAATGCTATGTTCATTATAATATTGTAGGATATTTCAGGCTGAAATTCAGGGGTGTCAGGAGGTCTCTAGGCCAAACTTTTGCTCAAAGCAGGGGAAGCTTTGAGATCAGAGCAGGTGTCTCAGGAGCTTTTCTATTTGGGTCTTGAAAACTTCAAAGGACAGAGGTGGCACAACCTCTCAAAGCAACCTGCTCCACTGCTGGACAGTCCTCCTTATATCCGGCCTGAATCTCTCTTGCTTCAATTTATGACCACTGTGTTGCATTGTGTTGCCGTGCTACAGGTGAAGGGTCTGCCTACATCTTCTGAGCTGACTGTGGCTGTATCATTTTAACTTGATAGCATAATTTCATTCAGCACAGGCATCAGCACCATCAGCTATGGAAATGGCTGCCAAAGTGTGTTGTTATTTGCTTTGTTGTTGTATCCAGCCCAGATTCCTCTAACAACTGATGTTACCAAAGGTCATATGCAATCTCTAGGATGATATGAACACATCTACACTAGAAACTCAGTGGCTGGGAAAAAGCTGATTTCATATAATAAATATTATATATAATCTATGGGATATATATTAGTATTAATTTATATTAATATTAAGTGGTTTATAATTAAAAATAATATCACTTGAA
>JANHGN010012622.1:43056-53392 GCA_024605025.1 Megaceryle maxima
CACAACGTCTCTGGGCAATTTATTCCAATGTCTTGCCACCCTCGTGCTGAAGAATTTCTTCCTAAAATCTAATCTAATAATTTCTGACCTAGTCATGTCAGCACAGAGGAAGACAAAATCAACCAGTTGCCAACCGGACCTTCCAAATCTGAACTAAAAGAGCTGGTCTAGAGTATATTAAGTATGTCACTGGATAAAGTGACAAGATAGGCTTGGTTGAATTTTTAGCTGCCATCCATGGCTGCTTTACTGTGCCAGTATCAGACTTTGTCATGTATAACTGAGGAAGAATTAAAAAGTTCCTTGAGAAAAGAGTGGCATTTATTCTGAAGCAGGATGCATTTCCTTCCACACCACTATGCTCACTGATCAGTGCCAGGAGCCCTCATTCAGATCTTTCATCAATAACAGCCACGGATAAAGGAACAGAAGAAATCTGCAGTCAACCGTGAAAGCCAATTTATACTGTGCCAAAACCAGTGTAATGCTTAGCCCAGAGGATTTTGGAGTTAAATATAGAGGTAGAAGCTGGTTTATAGGAAGTAGACTGGGAAAGGGCACTGAAAAAAGGACAACTTACTCAACAACTTTCACTTGAAGGATATGTATAACCCTGTAAACACTGTATTAACTTTTCCATTAGGAACAATGGATTTGGATCTCTTCACATAAGTTCTGCAACAGCAAATCATTTATATCAACATGCAGAAATGCTGTAAACCAGCATTCCACTGAATGCTGAATCTGTCAGAATTGGGAGGCAAGTTCTCTGTCCCTAGAAAGCACCTTCTGCTGAAATGCAGAAATGTATCATGAAAAATGACTATTCATTTGTAATATCAAAACCAATTTAGAAAGTGTAAAGTTTCTTCACTTTGCCTTAAAGAAAAAATTGTCATTGTAGTCAAGGCAAGATCTGACTGTAGTTACAACCATGGAATTATGGGTATGCCTATGTGAGATCTCTTCCTAAGATGTTATATAGCCCCTTTTGCTACCACCTCAAAAGCTTCTTCTCAAGTATGTCAAACACAAATTCTGATCTATCAAAATAGGAGATAAATTCATTACTTCTACAATTTATGAACACTAGGAAAGATGTCTCTGTGATTATTCTGCATCTCTTGGTGGTAATACCCTTGTTACTGCACTGGTAAATGTGTCCCAATGTGCCAAATACTATTACTTTCTGCATAGATTGTATGTGTAACATTCTTACCAGAATACTCTGTGAAAGACAAATAATTAATTAAGTATGACTTTAAAATGCATGACCTGAAAATCTTTCAATACTAAGTAAAAATGTAGGAAATTAAAGGTTGTAAGAAAAAATATTATTCTAATAAATGTCGATGTTACTAGAAATACTTCTGTAACTGTTTACTTCCCCCATGGGGCACAATCATTTTTGCCAAAAGAGTAGTATTTATATGACATCTTTAACAGAAAAAAAAAGGCTCTTCTGCTGACAGCTGTTTAATGCATTTTTAGTTAGCGTAAATTTAACAAAAAATCTGTCGTTTTGTGAAGCTAAAGCATCAGCAGCAGATGGATGACATCTGAAGCACCAGCCAAATGTAAAGGAATTATAGAAAGAGTAGAGAGGGCTGAATTTTGCCCATTAAGATTACAGGCTACTTATAGTTTATATACTGACACAAATAGCTGTAGAAGTGCAATGTTACCATAGAAACTTATAGACCAGTAGAATATTTCTCCAGCTCTCCACCAATGGAGGGACAGGAATTCAAAGCTTGATATGGTAATGAGAGCCACCAGGGAATGATGAATGTCAACTGATTGAGGGTGGGGATTAAGTAAAACCTTAATAAGCCTTTAGGACTGAAGAATGGTTGTGACTTCCTTAGTTAATATAGTGGCGTATTTAATTCTCTAAGATCTCCCACTTTTTTTGAAGGAAAAATTTTTCACTGAAAATTTGTTTTTTTTTTTTTTTTTTTTTTTTTTTTTTTTTTTTTTTCCCTTCCCCCTAGGGATTATACTGGCAGACATCTTTTGGATGTTTTTCTTAATTATTTTGTACTGGTTTTACATACTGCAGCCCTTAGGTGAGGGAGGCACAATTCAAAATAATATGGACTGTGGCTTCAGACACCAGAAAACTGTACTTTATATATCAAATTAAATAAAATTACCTAATTAAACTAGTTTCAGTGTCTGCACCATTTGCTGTTGCCAGGTAAAAGCTGCAAAATGAGCTACTGCAATTCTCAGTGTCTATCTAAAAATCTGTTTCTAATTCACTCACTTTTTAATTGTATATTCAGGCATTTTATTCTGGTCAAAGGCACAGAGTCAGTTTTTTTGGCATGGTCATTGCTGATTGCTTTAAAAATTATAAAATCTCCATCAGGAAAGAACCTTACAATTTTCTGGTATTTCTGTTAAAAAAAAACCAAAAAACAAAAAAAAACCAAAAAAACAAAACAGAACAAAACAAAACACCTCAGTCTTTTCCACCCATAGTTTTCATGGTATTCTGTACATTTTCCAAGATATATTAGTACATATGCCATCCAACTCATACCATAAGAACAAGTCCATCTGTTTAAACATTCTAATTTTGTCACACTAAATGGTATATGCTGGATTTTTACTATTTAAAATGCTAACACTACAATGTGCAAGTTGGTGGGATTTTTTTTATACATAGTAGTGTGTAGATATTACCTCTCCCACAATTTATTGAAGACCAGAGAAAATAGACTCTATAATCCACAGTACTGTAATTCATCAGATTACAGACATTTGCAGAACTATCTATATGCTGCTCCTTAAGTTACAGGCTAGACAGTCTGAAAGAATAAAAAGAATAAAAAATGAAATATCTGAGATAACTCGGCAAGTCAATGAGCTGGAACTCAAAGTTTGTACTTCTAGGCCAATTTGTAGGACTAGATAAATGCTGCATATATTATACATGTCCAAATGAGCTATCATATATGTAAATATAAGAAACTGAGTACTTAATATCATGTTTATAATTGTTTATCAAAATGTTGTTTTGTTTATATATGCTTATGTCACCTGGTTGTAGCTTGATTGTCCACATCAGTCTTTGATTTCCGATGGATCACCTGTTCTGATGAAAAGGCAGCCCTGCAATAGGAATGGTGAAAACATACTTAAGGTACAAGAAGACATTTGGAAACACATTATATCACTTAACTGGATTATTGCTATATATATTGTATTTCTTACAAGTGTATCCACAGTGAGTTTGGCTTTTCTTGGAGGCACTTTTCTCTGTTTTTTTTTTTCTTTAAATATATATTGTATAAATATATAGGATAAACGTATAGTATATCAAGTAAGAATGTATATAAAAAGACTTATGAAATGCTTTAGCTCACTAGATTACTGCACTGAGCCTTTTGAAAAATTAGTATTCCAAGACTATTTTACTGGTATGGATATAGTAATAAAGGGGAGTTCATTAGTGTTTCAAAGGTATTTTAATAATAAAGGAACTTTTAAATACTTTTCTACTATCTACTAAATATATTTTACTTATTCAGTAAAGACTAACATTTATCAAAGTATCAATTAAAATTAAATAAAATGAATAAACAATTATAATTTCCTTTATTTACTTCTTTGTGTGAACAGTCAGACTGGTCACTACAGGAATAATAAATTATATGAAACCATAAGAGAGAAAGAAGGTGGTCAATACAGTTGGAAATGAAAGTTCCATGCTTCTTTAGAGAATCTGTCTATTAGGATAGCAAGTAAACCATGACAAGTTTTGTAGCTGTCTTAATTATAAGCCATGAAATTACAGGTTGGTTAAGTACTCTTTTCCTATCTTAGACCATGTGAAATGTGCATTTAATTAATAAATACATTTAAGAAATTTATTTTCTAAAATTAGAGCAACCTTTGCAGACACTCAAATAAGTTTACATCAACTCATCTCATGTTAATGCCTTCTATTATAAGCCTTTGCATTTGCACAGCTTTTTAATTTACCACTTTCTCCTTCTTCACTTTGGTCACACTCTTTTTCACTCTCTCTTTAGAGTATCAGTTTAATATAAAGGAGTATTTGCATTAGCAATGTATATAACTGTGGAACTAAAATTATGAAGTAGTTTTAAATTTTTTTATGCAGTTACTGTTGATTTTTTAAATTTGAATAAATATCCAATTAAATGTCCTAAGCTGTGTGAAAAGAATTGCATTTCTTCAAGGAAGGAAGTCTTCTTCATGCACTTCTATGACATTGGCTATGTAGGAAACCTCCTGGGTAAATTATAGTCTATTATAAATAAATGTAAAATAATGATTAAAGTTTGTGCATGGGACTGTGCTGCATTTCCAAATCTACTAAGAAGCAAAGTAAGCAAAACATACATCTTTGGAGCCTCTGAAATTTCTGTAGTCATCCTAGAGAAAAAGAATAAACATTTCAGAAATCAAGTAGAAAAATGCTGTCATCAAAGCACTTTTCAAGATTTTAGATAAATCAACAGCAATTAATTTTTCCCTTCCTTCCTTCCTTCCTTCCTTCCTTCCTTCCTTCCTTCCTTCCTTCCTTCCTTCCTTCCTTCCTTCCTTCCTTCGTTTTCTTTGTTTCTTAGTGTGGAACTTAATATGTCTAACACAAAGTAACATAATACTAAATTCTAATACTTTTGGTTATATGTTACTAAACAATAATTCTTCAATTAACATTCTTCAGTCCATCACTCTGATCAATAGTGTTCTGTTCACACAAAAAGCTCAATTACAGTGATCTGCTTTTATTCTTAGCCTCAATTGCAATTTCTTTTAAGTGTTTTGTAAAGCATACTTAATCACCTTGGAACTGAGGCAAAGCACTCTTGAAGTTTACTTGTTACATTTGACTATATAAGGCCAGAATCAGGTCTCAGAATCAGGAATGATAAGTAAATAATAAACCCTGACCAAAAATCCTCACAAGCCCATGACAGTTGAACTGCCTTCCTGAAAACAGCAGAACAATCAGCCAAAACTGAAGAAAAGACACAGATCTTTGCTTCACCCACCTTTAAGATGGATAGTGACCTTTTAAAACTGTGGTTATTAGCATCTATGTGTAGCACTTTGTGAAACTCACAGGTGAATAAAAGGCTTTCCTTTGGTAACTGTTATAGTAATATTCACAATTTGAAAGAGCTTTCACATCTCCAAATCTCTTTTAAACAATAAAAAAAAATTAAGCACTTAATGCCCATCACTGTTTAACCAGCTGTCCTTGGTGACATCATTATATGAATAAGGAGGATCATGAAAGCCTCAGAAAGAATATGCCTGTATTTCTATCTTCTCTGAGCTATGAGAGTAAAGGCATAACTGGATAATTAGTGTTGAGAAGGACACAGGAATCCCAGAATTTTGTTGGAAGCTGGGCAGATGCCATATAGAGGATACATCCTATCCTATGCTTTCAGAATAAACATGATGATAGTGAGATATTGAACTGAAGCCAGATAAATTAATCACAGCTGACATATTAAAAATATCTAGTAAGAACTGACTTAAAAGCAAATAAACTTCAGCATCTAGGAGCTATCTTTCTGCTGGGTAGTGAATAACTTTGAATCCTGGCCAAACGGATGGACAGCAGTAAATGCAGAATCAGATTACAAATAATTGCTAAACGTGGTTTTAAGGATTCATCTGACTTCCAGTGATGGAGATTCCATAAACTCCCTAGGCAACAGTCTACCAAGGAATTATAGCTAACATGACAGTGCATCTTTCATTTCTGTTTCATTTAATTTTCATCATTGATATGCATGATGGAAGTTTCCGAAATTCAAACTAGGGAAGCACAGGGCCATGCTGCAGCCAATAGGGGACCTAAGCAAAGAATATCATGAAAAATCATTCATGAATATGTTAAACCATCCATTCTCTGCTTTTAGATGAGAGCACAAGAAATGTTTTTTTGTCTTCTTTCTCATGTCAGAAAGCAACTACAAAATTGCTCAGTTGATTCACTCCCAAAATCATCTCTAGACAAGAAATAAGAAATAACTAGTGATCTTTAGTACTTACAGTTTTGTTTCCACTGGTTCTGTTGTGGTCTTACTGCTTGAAACCGGGGGAGGCATCCAAGCTTGTCTGTCAGTGTTAACAAATAAATCTTTGAGTCTGAAACTTTAATGCTGTGGGGCTGAACAGCATACTATGAATGTTAGAATGTCAGAAGTGATGTAGAAACTCCTGAACCTTTTCTTAAATTATTATTTCAAAATACTGCATGCAGATACTTTTTAAACCACTTTTTTTTTCCCCAGACAATTAAATGGAAATGGAAATAATATAGTAATTTTTAATATTGCTGTGAAAAAATATTCTCGCTGAAAAATATTCTCTCTTGGTGGTCTTTTCTGCAACCTGAATGGTAAAAATAAATGGGTCATTCATAGGGAAGGACAACCAGATAGAATGCACAAAGGAAAGGGTTTCAAGTATCAACCCAAGAAACCCATTCAGGCTGGTATTAGAGGTCATAAAAACATCACAAGCACTTTCAGTTCTCTTTTTTTTTTTTTTTCCCTCCCTCAAAACTATCCATCCATCAATTGTTTGTGAGGAAAAAGCAATTGCACTACAAACAGTTCAATTCAGTGATGGCCTTTCACAACTTCAAAGAGCCTGAAGAGAACTGCTGGGCTGAAAACAGCATAAACTTCCACCAAACAGCAGGGCTGTTAATATGAAAACAATGAAATTTTATTTTCTACTTTCAGAATTCTACTGATCACAATTTCTATGCATGGAATATGGAAGAGTAGGATGCATAAAAACTTGTCTATCACCAGCAGTACATTTTACATTAAAAATGTAGTTCTTTGTTCTACACCCTGTTTTCATTTTTGCCCAGATAATACTATCTGAAATCCAAATCTTTAAAGCTAGCTCTGTATCTACAGAAAACCATCTGGCTTATATGTACCACAGCACAAGGTCAACTTAGGCACCACAGATTTCAGCTGGTCACAGTTACAGTGAGCTACAATGCTTTAAATTCAGACCTTGACAAGGCATATGCTAGCTGAGTTAGGGGCTACAACAAAGACTTAACATCTGCTGTGCTATGTCCACAACCTTGCAACACAGTACTCCAAGGGAAAAAAGCCTCTCGAAGCTTGCTGAGGAGTTAAAGTGTGCTGAAGGAGAAAGTTGGTAATGCTTTTTTATGTAATTGTGACACATTACTGAGGTTTATAGAGTGCTATATATCCTCTGGCAACCAAGTAATGATGTTAATGAATACCTTTTTTTCTTGATTGGAGAAGTCACAGTAGTGTTTGTGGATGCTGCATTAGGAGTCCAAGATTGTCTGTTAAGGAAATTAATTAATCTTCAATAAGTGTACCATTTTAAATGGAAAAAATATATCATTTCTACATGAATGATACAATAGTATACAGTAAATGGTATGGCTATGTTTATATATGCCAACTGAAATTTTGGAATTACCTCAAAGGATAGAGGATTTGTAACACCTTAAGGGATTCTGATGCCTAGAGAATAGATGTGGGTTTACTGGAATGCAAAGTAATTTCTGACTTCCTAAAATCTTGGCTTATGCACCTACACTTCAGTGTCAAACCACTAAAATATTAATATCCTTATTTTTCATACATTAGATTTAACTTCCTCTTCACTTATGTTAATATTACTCTATTTTATGATATGCATATATCTCTTTTTCTTACTCTTTTGTATTTAAAATACTGTGTTTCTTAACTAAGTGCAGTGCTGAGTAAATGTGTAAGAGAGAGGTTTCTGGTCTCTCTTTTAGCTTGTGTGGAGAAATAGTAATTTTTATTCTAAAGAAAATGTCTCAGAGACATCATCTTAATTGCCCTCCAAAAGACCCTTTTTCTCCTCACTAGCTATAAAAAGAGTCTATGACAACATAGATGTAGATGTCTGCATTCTGGGTATCAGGTGGTGAAATGAAGCTGACTATTAGGCCATATGCCATAAGCAATTTCTATATATATTCTTGGTATGTACATGTAATCAAAAGTTATGATAATACATAATACTTAGATGAGAATGCATGATAAATGATACATGACAAAATATAATACGTAATACTTAGATGATAATATCTCCAAAACTCATACCTGTTGCTTTGCTTATTATTCAGAGTTGGTGACATATTTGTATTATCGATATCACTTTTGGCTGGAATTCTGGCAGAAACACAGAAATTATTTATAAATGCACACTTTAAATATTAAAAAAAAAAAAACCCAACAAAAAACAACAAAACAAAAAACCAACCAAACAAATAAACCCACCAAAAACAAACAAACAAAACAAACCAAACAAAACAACAACAACAACAAAAAAAAAAAACCCAACCCACAAACAAACAAAAAACCAAACACCAGAACCAGCAAAATCCCCACATACAATAGTTAAAAGATGGAGTATCACTTTGCCCTGTGTACAGATTACATATTCCCCAGTATCAAAATAGGTATAGAACAGAAGCTGAATTAATATAAATGTAGTGCATTAATATCTGGTGTCTAAGCAACTCATTGAAAAAAATATGTTTTGAAAGGTCATATTCAAACACTAATTGATATAGTGTATCAAGCCTCATTGTTGTAAACAGTTAATTTATTACAACCCATTTGAATGAGATCAGAATATTAGAGAGAAAGCAGTGTTCAGTCAAGCAGTACATACACTCTCCCCTTTCCCTCTCCCTCACCATCCTTTGAGAGATGCAACAGTCTCATTTTCTTTACACCTTTTAGTGATCAATGTGATTTGAAAATACTGTGGTGTATAATCCCTGATTAAGCATGGTAGTGACCTCTGGGAATAACAGCTATCAAAGAAGTTAAATTATTTGTGCTTGAGCTGATTTTATTAAGCCATGAAATTTACACTAAGAAATGACCACGTGATTTTTCAAGCCCTTTATGGCTTCTACAGCTCTTGCCTAAAACCCTTCTCAATTTTCATAGAAAGCACTATGTGTGTCTCGTGGCTGAAACAGTTTAAGTGCTTCCATTAGTTCAACTTTCTTCCCATGTATGGAATATACTTCAATAAGAACAGGGGGATTCTGAAAAGCTCGAATATGAAGTGATGCACATTAAAATGGATTACAAATGCTAAATTGAGAAGCTTATCTTAAATATTTGGTTAAAACAACTGAGACATATTTTCAGCTACAACGTATTTACATCAAGAAATTTCCATCTATAAACAGAATCTACAGATACAAAATAATCAATCCTAGAACTATAATACGATGTGCAAAATATTTTGGATCCTGCCTTCAGCCAAGTACCAGACAATACTGTTGTGCTTAATACAAAGCCTTTAAGGGAGCTCTGGGACGCAATCTGCACTAGCACGTGCTCTGTGCCTTTTTCAAATCTTCAATTTAATTGTGCAAATAAGTGTCTCATGTCACAGCCAGCTTGTGACTGTGACCGGCAGTTTCTCGACAGGTCACTAGAGGTCCCGCTAAACTTGCGAGTGGATGCAAACGTCAGCGTTTCTTCTAATTCACAACTATCCAATGAACCAGCATTTCTTTCACGGTTCATTTCGTATTTTCAAAATTTCAGCATAATACTTTAAGCACTTCTGCATTCGCTCATTTTAAAGACTTAAAGGGTCCATCTGGCATCCTACTCCACTGCTGCCTAATGTAGCAGAAGCTTTGAAAAAAAAAAAAGTGAAAGAAGAAAGGTCAGTGTAATGTTAGCTTGTCCTTGTACAACTTTTCAGCTTCAGATAAATAGTGGTCAAAGAACATCCTGTTTGCACCCAGAATGCTGTCTCCAGTAGACACTATGGGATCAACAATCCACTTAGCCATCTAGTGTTTTTCTGAACCAGTTTAAATTTCTGGCCACAATATCCTGTGGTGGTGACTCATTCCTACAATTAATATATGTGTTGAGAGAAAAACAAATGTTCTTCTTGGAGAGGGTCCAGAGGAGGTCCACAAATATAATCAGAGGGCTGGAGCACCTCTCCTATGAGGACAGACTGAGGCAGTTGGGTCTGTTCAGCCTGGAGAAGACTCCAGGGAGACCTTATAGCAACCTTCCAGTACCTGAAGGGGGCCTACAGGAAAGTTAGGGAAGGACTTTTTATAAGGGCATGTGGTGATAGGACAAAGTGTGATGGTTTTCACCCAAAACAGGTGTCCTGGTTTGAGTGAGAACAGAACTAATTCTGTTCAGTGATTTTACTTTTTGGCTCAGTTCTTCTATCTAACTGCACTGTCTGAAGTTAGCAGCCTGTTTTCACAGGCAGTGTCTGCTGCTGGCAGTGACAACACCCCATGTTT
>JANHGN010012622.1:55169-66342 GCA_024605025.1 Megaceryle maxima
TAAGTTAATGATCTTGTAACTTGCTCACAAAATAAATCCAATTCCATGAGATCTTAAGTAAAACACCTGATTTGCCTTGTCAGAAATAATTTCTAAGAAAAGAAATGAATTGTACCTGATGGAGAACCTTCACAGGTTTAACCTTCACAGATAAAGCAGAGTACCAAATTTGACTGCAGGCTACAAAAAGGTGTTAAGAGAAAATACCACACCCTTTTATGCCTTAGGTTGCAAGTTTGAGGAGATGCAGAATATGTGGTCATCCCTTACAGAAGTGCCTGCTGGCAGTGGGTGTGAACAAATTAATCCTGGAATGGCTATATTCCATGGCTTTGGGAAGAGTAGTGATGAATGAGGAAAAATACACAATGTGACTGCAGCTTCCACATTTTGACCATTTCAAGGTAGAACCATCATTATTCACTCAGTTTATGGACATTTTTAACCTTAGTTATTAGAAATGTATATTCACACCTATAATCCTTTCTTTTTATTCTTTGCCATCTGTTGCATATTAAGAACCCTTTATGTTATATTTTTCTGTATATAAAAATACAAAGACAGTAATCTTACAACCTAAAATGATACAGACATCTTAATATCTCAGCAAAAAGGAAAAAGACAGAGTGAAAAAGGATAATGCAGTCCAATGACACAGTAGAAACTGGAATTGTCTTGACTTCTAAATTAGTAATCAGGGCTTCTATGCATGAAAATCAAGTCTTAAAAATTGTTTTTAAGTCAATGAGCATAGCTAACTTAGCTATAGTGATGTAGCTGATACATTCTAATTGTATTTCCAAGGAGCTTCATAGAAATTTGTTTTAAGGGAACTTAAATAAGTTGATCTCCCATGTGGTAATAAAGAGGTCCTTTAATGCTTAAATAACTGTTTAAAAAGTAGGAAATTAAGTTTTAAAATAAGCAACAATTTTTCAGAGTGGAAGGAGGGAACAAGACCTGTGGAATTCCATATGTTCATGAATTATCTGGAAAAGGAGAGTGAGATAATGTTGCTTGCCAGTGACACTAACTCATGGCAGGCAAAACAAATGCTGACTGGCAAGGCTTTCAGAAGTCATCTGTTAACATATCAGATTTCTAAAATGGCAGATGCCATTCACTTTGCTTAGATGTAAAGTAATGTCTGCCAAAAAAAACAATTGATCTCTGAACTAGCTAAGTTTCACTCAAGGAACAGGTCTTGGAATTATATGGATAATGTTATGAAAATGAAAGTTCAATTCTCAACAGCACTCAAAAGAGCAAATGCAATATTATAAAGTATGATGGAAGGAATAGCAAATGAACCAGAAGCTTTTGTTATATTAGTCTATATATACAAGGTGTGTTCCCATCTTAAAAACCTGCATGGAGATTTGAATCCCCAGATCAAAAAGACTAATATGAAAATAGCAAAGATACAGAGAAGAATAATAAGTAAATTGAAGTTATAGAATGGCTTCCTCATGATGACTGAACAGCAGGATTCACTTGGCTGTAGAAGACTCAATGGAGGGGTGATATCACACAGCTCTATAATTTATTCTGTGCCAGATTTCTATTGTGAAGGTAAAAACAAGTTTTCAATGTTTCTTGCAACTGAAGTAAGGGTTATCAAACAAAATAACACAGTGCTAAGATCCAAACAAACAAGTGCAATTTTTTCCACAGTGTGCTGGTACTCGTAGCCTTGCCATGTTGTGGATATCCGATGTTAGTGGGAGCTGACTTTTGAAGATGTAATGCAGAAGGAATCTACAAACACAAGCATGGTCATGTCTTAACTCAATAGAGGTCAAGGCTGAAGAGGGCATTCAAATTAAGCACCTGATATGCATATGATAAGCATATGATTGTGATATTTGCACTGAATATGATATGAAGTGTCAGCAAGGATTTGCAAAGAACTAGGGGTCTATCTGTATTGTGCTTAACTATTGGAGACAGGACTTTGATTTATAGTTTGAAAAGCAGGGAACTCGGAAGAAGTGGTTATCAGCCATGAAGACATACTTACATTTATGAGGACAAGAATACACAGAAACGTATACAGAAAAAAAAAGAGCAAGATGTCAAAAGAACTTTTTATCAAATCACATTTCCATTTGTCTCATTGACAATGCAAATTGCAAAAATAATTTAGAGTCTTCTATTTAGACATTTAATAGTTAACAAAATTTTAAAACCTCACTGATTTCAGACTTTCATTTTTAAGACTTCTCACAGGTATGAAATTCACAAAATACAATAGAGATAGAAAAATGCCCTACCTGTCCAAGGTAGTATCAGACCTGTATCGTCCAAGTACAGCTTTCTGATCTTCTTTTTCATTTGTGCTATTGCTATAAAAAAGGTTAGAAATGTCACTTTGGTTACTGTTTTCATTAAAAAAAAATCTTGTCTCAAATTAAGGTATCATACAGGATTTCAAACCATGCAGGTGTCATATCACATTGATTGATTTAACGATTATTGGCATCGGAGTCAGATTTACAGTGGAAACATGTATAGACTAAAATTGAAGAAAGCAAGCTCTTGCTATAAGCAATATATAGTAAAAGCATATTCAGTTTTCTTTAGCAATATAATTAGAAAGGTGTTCAGATAGTCTACTGTACCTGTGTAGGCTATCTTGGGATTTGTATTGATTGAGCACAGCCCTTCCGTAGTTTTCATCAGCACTTCAAGCAAAAGAAAGATAGTGGTTAATTAAAATTTTAATATTAAAAATAGAAAATTGTTCCTTGGCAAAAGATTTCTGTGCTGAGTCAGATTTCACAGCTGTCCACTACCACTGTAATCACACCTGCTACAGATCTCTGCATTATATGACTCCAGATGTTTCGGAGCAAGAATTCTCTCTTCTACATGTTTTTCAGGGGCCAAATAAGTCTCAAGGTGGGGTTTCTACTGTAATTCAAGTCCTAGTTTGCATTAGAGTAAATTTCAACTGGTTCTGACTTAAGCACCTTAAAGGAACTTGCCATGATTTGTAATTTTCATCAAGATAGGTAAATAATAGTTATTTGATTAAATTAATGTATTTCTGGTTGATACCATTCATGAAAAAGTAGACACGCCAAGAAAATGTACATGGTATTCTGAACAAAGTACAGAAGTAATGTATTTCATATCTTTCTTACCTTTCCTCTTCAGGCCTCTTCTTTATCCAGCTGTTATCTTGTAAAAGGGTCCTTCGCTTATTAATATCATGAGTAGCCTGTTTGTGGCTTTTGATTGCAACAGAGGGGCTGTTTTTATCTGCAAAGAGAGAGAAACATATCTTGAAAATGAACATACGGGATACCTTTGGAAACTTAAAGTACTATTAGAAAGGCTGAAATATGTAAAAGTTTAGTACAGATTGAATCCTCACCTATTACTCCTGTTTAGTGCACACCATTTCCTTTAGTGCACACCCATTTCCAAGTTTGTGGCTTAATCCCTTCAGCCTTGAAGGGACTGCAGAAGCCTAGTTTGCCAAACTAAATTCAGTTTCATCCTTAATATCAAACAGCTTTGTATATTTTTAATGTAAAAAAATACCACAGATCAGATAAAAAATTATGAATTATACATACAACAGTTATCTCCAGGAAAGCCAAACAAATGAACTCAGTTTCCTGGGTTGGTATTTGTGGCATTTGTATTTGCAGATGTGTGACAGGATGCAAATTTCAAACAAAAACTAAACTTGAGATGATCACATGGTCCTCCACCTACACCCAGCCCAACATATGTGGATTTTCAAGTTTCTCAAAAGGGTCAGACTCCCTCTGAAGCTTTTTCCTCAGTAGCTGAATGAACAGACTCTCTTTTCTAACCAGCAACCTAGTTCTAATGAACTTTTAATAAAAGCAGTATCATTAAGTTCTATATGTTAAATTTATAAAATCAGTGTATGGTTTCAAAGGATATTGGGTGGCACAGGCAGACATGCACACTCACACATTGTATGAACATGGAAGCCTTATTTACTTATGAAAACAATCTAAAAAATCTTTGTCAAACAATGCTAGTATTTAGTGTATAGAGGAATAAGCAACACAATGTGTATTTGATTTATGAGAATACATATTCCTTCCTGTATTAGAAAGCTGATGTTTATCTCCTTTGGTTTCCCTTCATGAAGATTTTGACCCAGAAGCAACCAGAAATATTCAATTACTATTGTCCAGTATTCTCACTTCTTTTTCTTCCCATCTAAGTTTTTTATGATCAGTCAGTTTGAGGCAAAGGGGAATATTGGTGTGCCATTTTAACTTTCCCCTTTAAAATGGAAGGCTAGAAGTTGGCATCCAAATAGAAACTCCATTTTTATATTATGATACTAGCCTCAACCTTTTCCAGACAACAGAAGGTGAAAAAATAAATATGCAAAACCTTTGTCAATATCATTCAATTAATCAACAAACTGACTAATGAAGAATTCTGTGTTCTTGGGTTTTCCTTTAGAGACTTTGGGATTTTCTCCATGAATTCTTCACACTCTGAGCATCCACTCATAAGGAGTTCAACACCACCAGATTTCAGGAAGCACCAATATCTGGTGTTCAGCAGGGACACTTGACCATAAAGATTGTTTCTATAAAGACCATACTTCACAGAAAATAAAGATAGTCAGTATTATGTCATTTATCAGGGCTGTGGTTTTTTTAGCTGTGATTTATAAGAAAAAAAAATTCTTGCTTTTAATACAAGAACTTCAGCTGTAGTGTTGAAATGAAAAATAACAAATAGCTACAGTGTGTGGAAGACCAAATCATAAAAAATCACCGAAACATTTAAGTGACAATGGCCAAGACTGATTTTTTAAATACATTTTTCTCATGAAAGAAAAATGCTGCAGTACAAAGATAAAATTCAGTCTGAAAATGTACATCTGACTGTAATCCAAAGTGTGTCTGCTCTTATCTGTTGCAATTCACTGTAGATACGTCCATACTGCCAAATAAAAAAAGGCCAGTGAAGGAATTAAAGGACTGAACTCATCATTCATGTTTGCCTAGCTGCAAATGTTCTCTGGATCTGTGTTGGACTAGTTCTCTCCAAGTCTGAGCTGCTAGAGCAGTGACAGACACTTAAGAAGTATGGCTGTGATAGTATGGATGTGTGTTGCTGTCTCTCGGCTCTGATGCCCAGGTTAGGCTTTCTTTTTTTGAGCAGTATAGATACAGCCCTTTGAGACAGTTAAGAAATGAATAGGCACATCAAAGAAGAAATTTGTAACAATGTGCCGACAGTCACAGTAGATTAAGAACACAACATCATCTGTCCTCACTGTATGATTTCTGCACCAGCCTGTTCACAGACAATTGCGATAGTTTTACCCTTAAAAATAATCATTAAAATCTGACTTTAAAGACTTCAAGAAATGAAGACATCCCAGCCTCGCCTGCACAGCTCCAGTGGTTCATTAAAATATCTACTATAATAAACACTTCTTGCAAATGAAAAAGAGGAAGGACCTCCATCAGTTTAAACAACAGCATTGTCTCATAGTTGCTGTCAAGAATGGAGATAGTTGTAATTAGTAAGCAAGACTACATTAAGTGCATTCACTCTAAATATTTACTGTTTTGAGTACACTGATAATACTAACAAGAACTCAGATGTAATATGGACTTGGATTAACATATAAAGGTAGAAAAAAAACTTTGTAGCATTCAGTAATAGTAGATTTGAATGAAGATCCAATAGCAAAAACTGTACCTTCCCATTCTCATAAATATGTAGTTACTTTTAATTTGGTACAATCATTTGCACTGCAAAATAAAAGTTAATTTGCAAAGGTAGGAAAAATGTGAGTTCAAGAATATGCATTCCAGAGAGAAAACTTCCCTACAGCAAGGATAGCTGATTGCAGCTAAAGGGGTGGAAATAATTCCAGCATTCCTTTCATACTCATAGTTTTAGCCAAAAATGCAATACATTTTAATCTGTGTTCTACTGTCAGTCACAACATCCTCTGAATTTTGAAGAAAATCTCTTCAATGACACAAACATAACATAAGCATTTCTATATATTCAGGAAATACTCGGTATATATCTAACTACTGAAATGAACCTTGCATGTGCAATATTGGCTTTTTTTCCATTACCATTTTAGGAAAATTATCACCTACCCCAAAATTAGTTGGATTATACAGAAATTATGGCTTTCTTAATTGTTTAATGCAAATAAGGTTTTGGGAAATCTCCTATAAAGGTGTTAGCCAAGGTATATTTTGTTTTCTTTTCAGGAAACACCACAAGCAACTCGTTAATCTTTGAGGCCTTGATTTTGCTGAAGAGTAGTCATTTCTGGTCTAATGAATTTTCTCCCAAGTTACAATAGAAAAATTGAATACAGATTTGATATGACAGTTCAGGTAACATGAAGCCAGGCAGATGGAGCTTATCCTCTGCTTATTTAGTCAATATATATTTTATGTCCTTAACATGGTAGACTTAAGCTGGGACTGCGCCCATTTTGGTTTACTTAGGCCTGGTACATCCCATTCAAACCAGATCCTCACGCACCTCAAAACCTTTCAGTCTTTAGAAGTATTTTGTAGGTTCTGGTGAAATGGAAAAAATCATTATGTTTCCAGTTTACCTCTGGTCATTTGTATGCATAGAAAGCAAATTCAAAACTTCCTTAAGATTTGTCCTTCTAGTGGAACAAACATTCCTATCCGACACTGAATAAATAGCTTTTGTCTCCCCTCCTCGCATTCTAATTTTGCTCAATTTCTCCTAATTTTCCCTGAGTGAGTGAAAGAGATAGTGCTGAGACAGATGGATGACCTGTCTGCCCACTACCCTCTCAGTCACCATGCTCCTGTGGGGCTTTCACAGAAACCACAGGCCTCAGAAGAGGGAACTGCCATCTTGCACCACACTGCCTGGCTCCCCTGCTCCACCACACCACGCTGCCCAGGGCGGTGTTTTGGCTTGAACCTCTGCCAGCGAAAGGTTATGCACAATGCTGTGTAAGCTGCCATCGTTTTGAATCTGTGAATCCAATAACCAGTCTGTCACTGCTGAAGAGTGAAGAGTGGCTGTGTGCCCTGTGAGAGAGCTGCATGATGAGCATTGTTGATGCTCAGAAAGGAGGTAGCCTGTGCATCAGCCTCTAAGTGCCCTGAGAGCAGAAATTGGAGAGGACTCAGTATTACCGCTTTGATTAGGAGACTGTTTTCGTATGCTGAAAGTTGACATTTTGTTCAGTGGGGTGTTCTTCTGTGTTAATCTAAAAGAAAACATGAAAAAAAAAAAATTAAAAGTCAGCCCCAAAGGCAGTTTAAATTCACTTGCCACTTTGATCACCTCCTTGTACATGTTAGTCTTATGGGATGGAATAACAGTGCTAGCTGCAGCCCTCTTTGAATGGAATGTCAGGCATGGTGGTGGCTTTTCCCTCGCCAGTGACGACTCTATGTATTCCTGCCCTGTGCCTCTGCCTGTCACACTGTCTCTCCCTCCTTTTCCTTCTCAGGAGCTCCTTCCCTGAGAACATGTAGGGTGGTGAGAGCCTTCGAAAGGCATGACAAGAGTAATGAAGAATGGGGTGAGGTGATTAGCTTAGATTGTATCAGCCTGTGGCTCAGAGCAGCGCCTCGAGCGCATGTCAGCTCACCCAGCCACACTGACGGGTCTCACAGCTTCAGTGGCCTGGCATCTAATGTGGGGGTCCAGAACAGAGGTGGTTCTTCTGCCCTGAAGCAGTTTTCCAGTCACTGACTTCTTCCCTTATCTTAAATCAAGTTAAAAATCCAGCATCCAAGAATGCTGATTTTAAAATAGAAAATATTATAATTTGGGAGCTGAGCCACTCAAAAGTTTTCATGTTATGCTTTGAAACTGGATTTTGAATATCAGCTTTCCTACAGAAGGTATCAAGGAGAACATAATGATATTTCAACAACAAAAATCTCCCCCTTGAGTTAAAAAAAAAAAAAAAAAAGCAACACTAACATTGACTTAAGAGTGTGGACAAACATGATTCTCTTTAACAAATTGATTCTTTTTTGAAAGGCAGCATTTTCCAAAGAAAACAATGTTAAACTGGAAAGCTCCAAACCAGCTCTACTGGTCAGGCTGCTAAAATTTACAGAAGCACTGGAAAAGTTTTTGTGACAGAAGCAGTCATTAAAATTCAGAAACATTTCCACTTCTCTGGATGACAGACTTGTTTTATGTGCTCATTCACCTAACACAGAGTCGACCGAGAAAACAGAGCCAGTGCTTGTTTCTTTACTGGTGAAACAGAGCCAGTGCCTGTTTCTTTACTGGTGGTAGGTGAAGACGATGTTGATTTTTGGCAAAAGCTTAGCAAAAATACAAAATTTAATATTGACAATAAAATATATAAAACTAGTCAATATCACAATGAATAGCACAGAAAAAAATTTTCTTTTCTATGTTTTTACTACCAGATAATTGCTAAAAACCCTTATTACCAAGAAGAGAAAGCAGGAAACCAAGATCTGGATGTAAACAAATACAGATAAGTCAAGATATAAACAAAAAAATAATATGTGAGTCCAAAAGTCTGTATGTATCCTGCCCAGTTGTGAAATTCCAGATGTTTAGAAAAGTTTAAAATTCAGGCATGTTCACTGGAAGGCTCTGACTCACATTCCTTTATTTTAACCTTAGTTGTTCATATAAAGCATGCATTGGCACAGTGTGTGTAGAAAAGATGTGACTGATGGATTGGGTTCCCACCCAATAAAATATGCTCAGGGGTATAGTGAGCCTTATATATTTTGCAATAGGTTATAAAATACCTTTCAAAATTACTGATATAAAGTTTTAAGCATATATGCACTGACTTCCTCAGAAACTGTTTAGGTAGGTTATCAGGCAATCAGTTTTAGATAAAAAACAATTTTGCTATAAATTTTCCTGAACTCTCACAAGATTGATGGAGAGGAGTCTGATTTATCTGTGTTTTCAGCTTAGCAAAAGCTGGACGTATGATATTGTTCCTTATTTCAGTCAGTCCTAGGATAATAGGAAGCTTGACATTTCAATGTATTTCACAAGCACTGAGTATTGGCAGCTGTTCATCTGGAGAAGAAGCACTAGTTTGTATAGGAGCTTGGATTTTTTTTTTTCTGATAAAGACTTTTAAAGCCATTTCCAAAGGGAAGGGTATCATAAATTTTCAAAGGGAAGGGTATCACAAACCATCGAAAATGGAGTTTTCTTTTGTGGAAACTAAACCAAATGTGGTCGTTCTAAGGTCTAGAATATCTCGTAAATAATACAGAATCTGCAATGTAAATCTTTCAATTAAAAATGTCAGGAAACTGCTATGTAGGCTTCATGTTACACTACAACCTTCCTTTCCGTTGAGTCATGATGGAGACTGAAATTTCTCACCTAACTGTCAAGGAACTATCATACAGCTTTGTTAAAAATAAACAGGAAAGTCTCAGACATTTGTTCTGAAATATTAATTATTGCCAAAGTAAAATATCCATACATTTTGAGGCTTGCCTTTAAAATTTACAGAATACTTATATATGTAATAATGACACCGAGACCCTGAAAACCAACTGGAAAGGAGGTGTGCAACTCCTGCTTGTATCCATGTATGAAAAAAGGAAGTCCAGAAAGTATGTTTCTTTCATCCTCCACCATTTAATTAAAACAATATTTTCTCTCATATCCTATATTAATTTTTTAATGTTTTTAGGGCAAAACAGTATTTCTGTTGCACAAGTGTACAGCATCCAGAATAAACCACTGCCTAATCTCCCAGCCCCAAAACAGTATGCATAAATGAATATAAAAAGCAGGCACACTCCCTTTTACAGTCACCACTGAAAATGTGCCAGCTATTCTGAAGTTATAAACCCAGGCATTTCAGTCTTACAGAATGCTACCATATTGTCCTCGAGGTTTGCTTCTTGCTTCCAGACTTTGAAACTGTGTATCAAAGATTAAAGCATTAAAATTAAAAATGCAAGTTAAAAAAAAATACAATCCTACTTTAATCTCTAGTACAGACAATCAAATATCATCAGAGTAAGATGTAAATTTCAAGATTATAGAAATGAACAGATGAGCAGAATGAACAGAATACAACTCAAAGCATTTTTTTTTTTTTTGGTGTTCACTATTGTGAATGAAATGTGTGTGTATCTGTGTATGTGGAAAGAAGAGCGGACAGAAGATTGTGAGGATCACATCATTAGTTTAAAAACTTCAGCTTATAAAGATCTAGAACTGCCACATTGTTCACACAGGTCACTGAACTGCTTATCTTCAACCCATAGTTCAAGGGAGATGAAAAAGAGTTTTTAACTTTATAAATTAAACTGTGAGAAAGATGTTACAGGCTTCTGTAGTGTAGTATAGTATAGTATAGTATAGTAATAAACTGTGTTCAGGCATTCTTAATAAGATCTTAACCACTGAAGCAAAACAACTCAACTGGAATGCAAAACAAAAACAAACAGGAATGCAGCTCCAGTGTAATTTGAATTTAAAAACAGCGTCAGGGAACCTTAAAAGAAAATCAAAACTGCCCCAGCCGCTCCAATGAGTGGCTCCCAAAAAGTTTTAAGACATTCCAATCCTAGATTCAGCCTATGTTTTGTGAAATTCAAATACAATCCCAAAGAAATCCAGAAAAAACTTCAGATATGACTTCAGGGCAAGTCAAATGCCCCTCCAAGCTAGTAACAAGTTATTCAGAAAGCAGTGTAGGTCTCTCGTTCTATTTTTTATCACAAATAGCCATATTCACCCTTCTACATCTCCTTTTCATGTCCTTTGGTGACTGATCAGCAGAAGACCTTAGGCCTGCCTTAAATTTTAAAGCTAGACCTTCTAGTTTTCAGCTTGTCTGAACACATTCTTCCAACAAAGAGTCCTGTTGCCTTCTTTCTTCTCTTGGCTGTAGCTTTCTATGTAATTAGGTTTCACATACATGCATTGTTGTATTTAAAAACATACATGAGAATAATACAAACATTTCCTATAAGAATCATGCTTTCCACATCAGGCTGAACTAGTTACAACCAAAGAAGTCTTTGTGCCTTGACTTCTAGCTATGACAGTGGTTAAAACCTTATTCATAAATATTCAGTTTATATGTATTTTACTTTTTTACTTTTAATAAACTATTCCTTTCCACAGCTTCAATAGGCAGCTTGTCAAAGTTTAGGGTCAG
>JANHGN010012622.1:66750-99046 GCA_024605025.1 Megaceryle maxima
TATCTGCCTATATGAAAAAAAAAAGAAAGAAAATAAACATAAACTTTGTCCTTTCTTTATCCCAAATACGAAACTTTTCACCAAAATATCATCTTCTTAAAGGACTATTCCACTCTGAAGTAAGCTGAATACTCAGTATCTTGTGAATACTTAGAGCTCACAATTTTAGAATTATTCCATCTAATAAAAGGTTATGAAATAAGTTTTCCACATCCTTTGTGGTTTAACCCATTTGCTTTCTTTCACTGCAGTCCAGGAAAAATTACGAATAGAGTAAGTATTGGTGAGAGAATAAAATGAAGGTTTACTTCAGCTTACTTTTTGTTACCCTTTTTTTTCCATTGTAACTGTTAATGTTAATTCCATACTGTATGGCTTATCTTTCATTTATGTGAGACGAATGTGGAGAATATGACTTTTTAAACAAAAGCACATTTGATCCTGCTTAATCACCATTTCATAGCACACCACAGTATTTCCTTGCCTTCAGTTAACTACTTTTATGTCAGGTCAGCAAACTGTATTATTTTCTCCTTCATTTGTCTTGAAAATAGTAAGACCTAGATGTGCAAGCAAGCAATGGATTAAAGTAATTCTGACTTGATACAGGATAAAGATCTCCAAGCCTTAGAAATAAGGCACTGGAGAAACACATCATTACAGTTGTTCTTCTAGCTAGATACCTGTAATTGTGTGAGGTCAAATCTTTCTGATTTGGAAGTTAATACGAGATTTGCTGTTCTCTATGTCCATCATTTCTCCCCTCAAATATGAGAAGTGCTGCTGACTGTGCTGCCAGATCTGTCTTCAGAGCAATTAAGTTCTTTATCTCTAACAGGAATTTGTGTTTCTAAACATGGCTTTGCTCCATGATTGCAGGTAAAGGCTGCTTTTCAAATAACCATCACACCTAGAGCCACTCAAATCTGTATCATCCTTCACACTTCCAAACTTGCTATTTCAGTGAAGCATATGATCTCCTCAATAGCCTTGAAGGCCCACTCTGTCAGCTACAGATCTGTATGTATAAATGATGCTGCTCTTTCTTCCCTACAAAACTATCATTAGTATCCACTGACATAACCCAAAACTGTAGATCAAGACATGAGGTAAAAGAACAATGTTGTTAATTCAGCACAGTACCAAATGTGTACTCAGATCTTAACAAATAAACACTTCAGTATCATTTATGTGCTTCAAAATTATAAGTAACATGATTCTCTTTATTTGGCAATTAGTCTTTTTTCTTTCTAGTGAAAACTAGATGTAAAAAGAACTACGTTTATTTTACAGATTAAAGAACAGAAACCTGTTCCAAGAGTGATTTTTTTTTTCCAAGAGTTACATACCAGAACAACAGCCATGCCATACATTTGTAGACTTCTGGAAATAGTACATTGTGCTTAAGTAAGTATTTTGCTATACAGTTTGGACCACAGAATTGATAACAACTCTCATAAAGAATGGGAATAAAATATGTATATGTGTAAAAGAGAAAACAGGGAATGTTAGTACAGGCAAGGTAGGACGAGAGAACACATGAATGTATGACAGAAATCATTCATCTATTTGTAGCAGAAAGAACTCTCAGAACTGGTTTTTCAGGACGTGGGCGGAGGAGATTCTGTTTTGAAAGAAATTAAGCTTTGGAGCTGTCACTAATGTAAAATCAGATGCTAAGTCAGAACCCAAACTTGTATGTGTTTTCATATTAGAACTATATGATCATCTTTAAATGGCACTTTTTTTTTAATAGAGTGTAGAAGGGGGGTGGTAATTTCAGAATTTTTTTTATTCAATTAATTCCTTTCACTTTGCTCTATTTTTAAGGAAGAATGCTTCCTGTTTATACATGGGTTCCACTCGTGCTGCAGATGAGTCTTTGCATAAAGGCAGAAAAGCTATTTTTGCTGTACTTTTAGCAAGGGTGGAAATTATTTCTGTATACTTTACAAGTGGTTTGTTCTTAGAAAGCAAACTGTTGCTTTTTTTATTTTTTAATCATATACTTGAAGCAAATACAAGTAAATGAGATTTTAATAGTCTTTAATTTTACATAAAAATTCCAAGTAAAGAATAAGAAACAATAAAGTAAATGAAAAAACAAAAATCACATTAAAACCACAATTTGGGAGAAGTGGTCTGAACACATTTTTTAAAGTTTTTAACAAGAGAAATAGCACTAAAATGATTTACAGTTAACAATATAATGTATGTAATGAAGTAATTAAGATAGTGTAACCAAGAGAACATTTTAGAAAGGACCAGGGAACTTGAACACCTAAGCTGAGACACTTTAAGAACTGGGTTTTCATAGTCAAGTTCTCCACACTTCCTGAAAACCAGCTCATTTGAAGTGGGGTCCTTAGCTGGACATTAAGAAATCACAGAACACCTGAAAATGTAGGACTTTTGATACTTGGTATATAAAAAGAACCCCAGAAAAGTAAACACCCTTACCTAGGTATGGTAGAAGTTAGTGTCCTAGTGTGGATCAGTGTTGTAAGTCAACCTTGTAGATATCTGGAAGTGAGGTACAATCAAAGCAGGCAGAGAGCTGAACTGTTGTTCCCCATGCGGCTGTCTGAAAAGTCAAGAGAATTCTCCCTCAGAGGCTGAGTCACTTAAGGAGGAGGTAGGAGGTGTGGAAAAGGGTGGCACCTTGTAGAAATACCAGATCAATTAAAAGTACTGGTGAGTTGTACTCCTGTGCTTGCTGTACTTTTCAAGTGTAGTAGGGCTGGGTTTCAAAAAATGAAATTCTTTCACAGACTTTGAAACAGAAATCCAAGCAATTACTATTGGGAAAAATATAATACAATCATTTGGGTTTTCCACAGAAATATATGTTGCATAGCTATAGGGTGACCTCTCAGCTAGAGGATCTCAGGTATTTATACAAGTGAACATGTAGAAACACTGAATTTCATCAGAGGAAAATTCTGCAGAAGTGTTACATGGGGAACACACACTAGAATCTGATATGCATTAAGTATTTATGCTGTTTGGGTATGTGGGCAGAGGCAAAAGATTTGTGGGGGAAAACCCTCCCACATGAGATCTTATTGCAAGTCCCTCTTATCTGTGCACATTTGCATTCTTCTTCACTACAGCCAGTAATAAACAGAGAGAAGAGACTGACTTCACTTCCTCCCCACCCCCCCTCACTTTACAATCACTGCAATATGGTTCTCTCTAGGCTAAGAGCTGCCTTACAATTAATAAATGCACTACCAAGGAACATAAACTTCCTTATAGGAATGTTTTATGCAACCCTACAATTCTTTTTAAGATACAGAGTCTGGTTTTAAAAGTATCTTCTTTTATATCTGGGAAGCCTTTGTAATGAAATATGTAAGATGTGGTTATATGAGTTTCCTATTAACCTTTAGTCCTGTTGTTTTTTTGTGAAAATTGAGAATTTTTTCTAACACATAAGAAAGCAAGCTCTGACATGACTTAATAAATGCCTCCTTAGCCATATTTCTAGTCCTTATTTTTGCTAATGGTTACCTCTTCATAGGCTTGGTCCTTAGTAGCATGAAGTTATTGTCTAAACATTGGTTGTATCTGATGAAATAAAGCTGATGAAGCAAAGTGGCAGACAAGAAAATACCGAGTATAAACTAGTAACTACCACAAGTTTCAGAATGAAAGAATAGAAACAAGGACACCTTTCTGAACTTTGTACATCTCTTCTTTGTTTCTGAAAGTGAAAAATATTTAGAGCAGTCCTAGGTACACTTTACTGTACATTTATCTTTTTGCAATCAAGAAGAACATTTTACAAATGCAGCTCTTTACAAACATATGATGATTTTACAGTTTTAACATGCATGCCTCCCAAATGAAACAGATGTCTTTCCTCATAAGCAATGCACAATGGGAATTATCTTAACCAAAAAAACCAAACCAAACCAAACCAAACAAAACAAATCTATATATGCTTTGACTTGAAATAGACATATAGCTTTGATTTATAGTAACACCTGAGACTAGGATATTCTTGTTTTGAAATTATTTTCTTCCACAAACCAGGTGCTAGATTATACGAATTTATTAACATTTTATATTCAACCAGAATAGCTCTGCTCATAAATCAGAGATAGGATTAACCTGTCTCACAATGCTGCATTCTTCAGACAAAAAGTTTGAGAAACACAAATAGAGATGCAACCAATAGAATCTGGAGAAATTAAATTGATAGGTTCCTGTATTTATAACATTTGAACCCAGAGGAGAAATCATGGGGCACAGCAAGACAGTTATGCTACTCAAAATAAGCTAGAGGCTAATTCTAAGACAGTACTTGTTTTAGATAAAGACTTATCTTTAGTGGCTGGCACAAAAGAATAGACAGGAGAATACATACATATAAGAAATTCCAACAATGCTACTGACTACAGCTTAACTATAAAGCAGGTCAGCTGTCTTTTATTCACTGATCTGCAACAACCAGTAAATTCAGTGGATGGTGAATTTTTGATGTTAGTAATGCTGATTACTTAATATATCAAAGCCGGAATAAAACGTTGGTTTTGGTGGGGTTTTTTTGTTGTTGTTGTTGGTTTGTTTTTTTGGTTTTTTTTGGATTAAAGCAAATCTGACTTACTGCTAACCATTCTGTCTGATTTACTCTATGGTAATCACATACAAATATTGTAACTGGTGAATAAAGAATGTATGATGCAGTACCATGTATCAGGAATTCAACATTTTCAGCATAAGCATACAGTAAAAGTGACCTGTACTATTCTCCATGAACAAACTCCCCACACTCAGAAGACGTTCACCTTTCAAAAATTCAGAGGAACTTAAATTTTGCCTCTGGAACTCAATATAATAAATAACAGAGTTCACAAATCCAGCCATCCCCAAATTGCATGAACTGTTCTGCAGTCAGGTTTATAGAACAAGATTTTTTTAATTCTCTAGTTTATGATCCTTATTTAATTGAAGGGCGAATGGAAATACAGATACAGTGACATTTAATTGCTCTGACTGTATCAGGATTTGAATCATGTCTCCCTTATTCCCTTTCTTGCTTGCAAGAAAATTCCCTAGTTGTAGCACTTTGGACACAGATTTCTCAGCATTGTCAAAAAAAGAGGAATACAAATAATACTAGTGTGGATGTGCCTCTGTATTGTCCACTAATGACTTTTAAGCAAAGGACATAATTTATCTAATCTATTAGTTCACTGCATTGTGACATGCTTTACTATTTATTTGTCAGAGTCGAAGGATTTTTTTTTCAAGTTCAAACAGTAAAGTGCTTTGTTGACATCAGTAACCAATTTCATATTTACTTATCAACATAATCTCTATGTAATCTGCTTGCTGGGAGTTAGGTAAATACTCTGCTTTTGCTTGCCATTCTCGCAAGAAAAAAGACAAACCTCAAAAATAGATACAAACATAAACAGTCACATCCTCAGCTACTGGGATATAGTGGAATATAACTCCACTGAAATAATTCTGATAGCTTGATTTACATTAGCAGAGTGCATGGCCTGACATGATTTATGAGGGAAAGCAAGAAATATCTTAGATTTTTTCTCTACATTAATTCCCCTTTTTAGTTTAGTGCTAAAAAGCAATAAGGACACATTGCTGATTAGTAATCAGGAGTCACTTTCTCTTGCTGCTTAGACTGCTAGCATGTTTTGGAGGCCATTTCTAGCAAGTTCATTTTAAATACCTCATCAACAGTGGAGACTTAGGCTTATTTGTCTTCCAAAAAAATTCTTAAAATAAGAAAAGGTAAGAAAATGACAAGGGGTTGTTGACTTTCAAAACAGTGTAGCACTGTCAGAAAAGTGAACAGAATTAGTTCAGAAATGCCATTATTTAGATTCAAATGGCTTATTCAGTGTTATTAAAGTCAAATGCATGCAGCACCCTACAGTGGCAATACATAATCATACTTCCTAGTTCTCGCCTTTCTCTGAACAAGATGCTTGTGTTCTGTATAGCTTTAGTCTATACTTTTCTACAAATTCTATGTCTCTTGATTACTGGTAAGATGCAGTTTTCTCTACATGAGCTTCTCATCAATTTTTGTCAAGTTTCCCTTTTTAAGTACAAAACATACCGTAAAATATTGTTCTACCTCCACATCCTTATTAAGGTTTCTAGGATGGCCATCATATGAGAATTGCAAAATGTAGCCTACCCATATTGAGCTTTTATGTCAGTTCACAAGAGGTGGACAGTAATGGCTCAGCCTGAAACCTTTTGGATAAATACCATTCTGTGACTCCTCCCAGAAAGGAATACATTACTCAATCTTTTTTTTTTTTTTTTCATACATGCAGTCCTCTAAAAGAGAAGTCCTTTTAACACTTTAGGCTTTCCAAGTACGATTGGTAAACTATTGTGTTTTGGGTTATAAGATGCTATCATTATAACTGGTGTGTTCAAAAAATACAAAGACATTCCAGCAAGTGCTGTTCAAATTTTTCAGTTTCAAGATATAGATAGAATAGCTACATTTATCCTATTAAGTTAAACATACCAAAGCCCAGACTCCAGCCTGAGGACAAGTGTTGCAGTGTGGTTTGTATCTATATCACCAAACTTGCTTTGCAAAATAACCTGTGCAGGCTCATCCATACTCCTTATGGAAACAGTCCAGGGCTTGTACTGGAGAGATCCATACTCAAGGGTTTTTTTCAGAGATAACTAATTGGCAGGAGCAAAACTGTGTCAAGGAGTATGCATGATAATGTTGTGGATGAACAGAAGATATTGCTCAAGGTTAACTAGTATGGTCCTACTAATTGGACCTGATTTTTCTGAAGTGAATTATGTTTGACATAACTTATGTCAAAAGATGACTAAAACCAGGCACTCTAAAACATACCGTAGGTGTTGGTAGTGGATGATGGCCAACTGCCAGGTAGCATTTAGCAGGCAGACACAGATAGCTAATAAAATATTTATTTGGGAGGTGAGTTGCAAATCTGTGCTAGCACAGTTTTCTTGATTAAGCTTGGTCTAAGATCACCTTTATATGTAGCTGGCAGTTTGAACAGGTTAGGCCAAAAGGATAAGAGTCATTTAGGGAAGAAAAGAACTCAGTGCAGAAAATATAGTACTACTTAACATAGAAAAGGAAGCAGTGCTCATGCATAAGGTGACACCTTCCTCTTGAAGGTGACTAACACAAAGACTGATCCTCCCTTAACTTCCAGTCCAACCCTACATAAAATAAGGGGATGCTTGGGACTTGTGCTACTTCCATGTACAGAGGTGCTTTTTACCCATGATCAAAATAATTAATGAAGGGAATATACTGCCCATTACCCTTACTGAGAAATAGGTATGACTCAGATCTAGACTTGAAACATTTGTGTGAATTGCAGTAGCATTCATTACTGCATCATAAAGGAGATGGAGATATAAGGAGTATTATCCTTTTTTTGTTGTTTTTTTTTGTTTTTTTTTCCATTTTCAGGTTATTCTATCATTAGACTCCCATAGGTTTTCTGTAACTTTCCCCTGAAAATTCTGGTCCTCCTGCTCCTAGACAGACATCTCAAAATGAACTAAACTACTGATCTGACTTGAGATGTAAACTTTCTTTCTCCATGGGCATCCAGCTCACACTCAGATGCAGGTTTTAAAGGTAGGTATGTAATGTCCTGAGCAGCCTTACAAAGGCCGATTACTGGCAGTGCCAAGCACTTGGGGTCCTTTTTAATAACTTTGTTCCTCCCTTGGTACTGAGAAAGTCAGAAATCCTCTGTCTAATCCACATGCAAGGCTCATCTCCGAGCATGCCTAATCCTTTCAAAGAACAGGATGAGAAAGCAACAGCCTACCAATTGGAAAAGTCACTAAACCCAAGTTCAAATCATTCCTCCTTTTGACAGCAGTCCATTTTTACCAGCAGACTACTGTAACCAGTGAGTTATAAAATATTTTTTTGTGTGAGGGAACAAAATTATCAGGTTTTCTATCTCCCTAAAGTTTAAATATTCACTGAAGAGAGAATAATGCTACAGATATTTTACTATGACATACAGATACTGGTCCCACCACTGTGTAAATTAGTATTTACATATTATATATGGAATTCTCCTTTTTCTTTTTATATTATATTTTTCAGAATTTTATCACTTGGGTGATTAAAATAAATAGAGAAAAGAGTAATTTTGTAATATCATGGAGCAACAGCTATTGTGCAGAGGCAGAACAACATAAAGCCACTTTCACTAAATTATGTTAATGTTAAATTGAGTACAACATTTCAGTAAGTCTGACATGAAAAAACAGAATGCACCAGGTGTAATGTTGTATATTATGGATTAACTTTTGCCAGCCTCACTTATATTTCCTATTGCTGTTGCAGGTTGCCACTCCTGGGGAAGACCTTTCAGCTGGTTAAATTAAGGTACACTGTCTAGTTGTTTAACCACACCTTCCTGAGTACAGGAAGAAGCACCACCAAAGCTTTTTCATATGCAATGTTTAAATGCATAGAAAACCTTAGTGACAAGGCAGATGTATTTGGCAGTCCATTGTTCTCCCAAAAGGTGTGGCAAAGTTCATAAACTAAAGAAGGAAGAAAAAATTCTATTAATAGTATGCAAAATGTCTAAACCTTTTCACTGCTCCTAGCTGCCACAGGAAATGGTTGAACAGTGTCTTCTGTTTTCCTTTCTAAAACTGCTTGGGACAGAAAAATACTAGTCCTAGCAGGTGCCATCACATTTCATGGCGATGGACAATCTTCAGTGTTAGTGGGACTGATTGTCCCACAGTCTGAATACCTCTCTATTCTGCAAATATCTTGTAGAAGCCCCTGAAAGTCTGGTCCATAGTATGCTAAACTTGTGTATCTTGATCTTGCACCATTCCCATTACTGCCTTAGCTAAAGCACACAGAGTTACTGATAAAATCAATTATCTAAAGAAAATTGTGCTGAAAATTTGGCTAAGTCAAATGACATCTGTGTGGTACCAGCTGAATGACTGCGACCAGTTTTGTAGTTGATGTTATTGATAAATAGCTCACTTGTTACTATGTTACCATCATCTGAATTAACAAAGTGCATAGGGGTGGCTACAGAAATGAAAATCAGACTCTGACAAATAGTAGCTGGAGTGTGAGAATTATTATTAGATGTGCTTTTTTTCATTAAATAATAAGAAAGACTTTGTATTACCCCCATCACCTAAAAACCACCAGTGAGAGCTCTGTGAAAGATCCAGCAGTGCTGATCTTAGGGAAATTAATCTTCTTAAAGGGTGTTACAGGAGGAGAAGTTAAGGGGAGGAAAGTTTATTCCTGCTCCCAATCTGAAATTTTCTTATAGCAGTTAATGGTCATAGAAACTGTAAACACGTATGAGACATCTCCCACACCCCGGGATGTTCTTTTCATGGAGCAGATAAGGAGATGTATGTGCCCCATAAAAAGATATCCATCAATTACACTTATCTGATAGATTGGATTGCTCTCCTTGTCCTGATATTGTGCTGGGTTTATCTGTTAGGGCTTGGAAGCCTTTTCTATTGTACTGATGATTCTTTCTTTTACTATTTGTATCAAAGTAATTGATTGAGTACTTAATTGTCATTTGAAAACCTAAATGGAAATTTTATGCCAATAAAAAAAGACCCTAGTGAACCAATATCCCATCTATTTAATGAAATCTTCATTTGACAGGTTGGTTCCACACTGCTGTTAACAGCACTCATAACTACTGTGCATGCCAGGCCAATGTAACAAATCATGATCCTGTTCTCTATCCATACCAAAGCTGAATATGAGCATGGAAGAAAGGTAGATTTTTCCCCATCCCTGGAAGATGTTGGCCGTGGTACAGTTAGCACAGAATGGCTTCTTGTAGAAGAGTTGTTACAAAATGCATTCCAAAATCAGTAACCGCAGAAATGACAAAGGCCAAAAAGGGGAATCAGAAAGGTTAGAGCTGGACTTAAAAAGGTTCAGAGAAGCACACAAAAGATGATCAGAGATACAGAAATACTTCTCCATACATGGTACAAATACATCACCTAAGACCCCTTTAGTGTGATGAAAGGATATCTGAAAGGAGTCTAAAAAATAGCAAAGAGTATGAGAAAAGTATATTTCAATTCTCCCCCAGTACAAGAGCTACTTGGCATAAAAATTAATGTAGTAGGAATAAAAAAAAAAAAAAAAAAGGAAGAAAAATATGCATTTCTTCCTACAATATATATATATAAGCTGTCCTTAGAATCATAGAATCATTTTGGTTGGAAGAGACCTTCAAGATCATCAAGTCCAACTGCTAACTCAACACTGCCAGGTCACCTCTAAACCATGTTCCTAAGTGCCACATCTATACATCTTTTACATACCTCCAGGGATGGTGACTCTGCCACTTCTCTGGGCAGCCTGTTCCACTGCTTAACAACCTTTTCTGGGAAGAACTTTTTGCTAATATCTAAACTTCCCCTGGTGCAATCTGATGCTTTTTCCTCTTATCCCATCACTTGCTACATGCAAGAACAGACCCTACCTTCCTTGCTGTGGGAAGCTGGTTTGTCCAATAGTTTATGAAATGCAAGTTTATGTATACACATGTCTACCTGTACTTGTGTGTGTGTGTATATGTGTGTATATACATAAATGCTTATATAATTACATGTGTGCACCCATACATAAAATGGTTCAGTGAGAAACAAGACAGGATTGTGGAAGAGAAATCCATTGATGGTCACTATAAGAAACTGCATTTAGCTAAGACAGACCCTAACATGCAAATTAATGGAGACTGTTAGGGCACTTAGCGATTTATATGTTTTCCCTGTTCTTCCACTCTTCCCTGAGCATCTGTTTCTGGCTGCTGCTGGAAAGAAAATATTGGGCTAACTAGACCTTTGAGCTGACCAAGAACTGCCACTCTGTGTTATATTCCTGTGGTCAAGAATTTGTATAAGGCATATAACTAAACTGCATTAAAGTGATTTCCTAAATCTTTGATGTTGATGTAAACAATTAGGAATAAAATCAAGGTGATAACCACATTTTTGTAGACTGTTGATGCTTTAGGTATTAAAATAAGCCCATCTCTTTGGTGAAGGGGCTGTCATTCAACTCCTCAGCTGAGTCATTCCGCATTGTCATTTCAGTTTCTTCAGACTGAATTTCTTCTCTAGTTATATGATGAATGTTGAGAGTATACATATATGTAAAAATGGACAACACTGTATTTTGTTAGCACATGTTTAAGACCCATTCCTTACTCATAATTACCTTTGCAGTCAAGTAAAATTGCTCATGCATTCAAACAACAGATAAAATAGCAAGACAGTTTTATGATATGTGATGAGATGTAGGTCATATGCAGGAGTAAAATAGAAAATGGTATCACAGAAGCGGCATCTTCCCTCCACTTTCACCTCCCAGCTTCTCTGGAGAAGAATTCAAATATCTCATTTTCCTTCCTTATGCATACAAGTGGAAGGATTAATAGTGTTTCCAAGTTTATTCCAAGGAATAAATTTCAGGTGCAGACTACAATCAAAACCAGAACTATATGAAAGAAAGGAGAATACATTTCCTAAATTAACACATCTGCAAGTAGGGCTTCATGGGCTGAGAAGCTGAAGAAACAACTGATCTCTCTTCTTGCCTTTACAAAATACCTGTCCTTTGATATAAACTGGCCAATAAACTGTTAAAATGGTGAGGAAGTTAGTGCATTTTAAATATCAACTCCTCCTTCCCTTTTATTCTGAGTAAATTATAATCTTCTGAATAATTGTTTTTAGAACTATGAGTACTCTGGAAAGAATGTTGGCAGAAACAATCTTATACATGAGTTTTAATGTTCAGCACACAGAGAATTGAGCTGAATGTTTTTTCATTTGCTTTTGTTGCTGTTGTTAAATACAATGAAAATAAGGCTGGGCTTTAAAACAAGGCGATTTCAAAATAATTTGGGTGATACTATAAGGGAAAGAGTCACAACAGAGTTATCATTATCTGGATGTAATCATGGAGTCCCACATCAGTTCCTGAGTTCCAGATCCTGCTACAGTGCTATAGAAGCATACTGTGAACAACTCAGTAATTTCAAGTGTGGGCTTTTCTGGATCCTTGTGCAGGCTATTAGCCTGAGAAAACTAAATGCCAATTAATGTGTAAGTAAATAATCTGAATTCTACTCAGTGAAAGAAGTCAATCTGGTGACAGCTGTTTTCAAACACTTGTTTCCTCAGAGCTGGGTGAGACTTTCCATCACAGGCCCTATTTAACAAAAAAGCTAGGCTACATCAAAAGCCAGGCTCCTACCTCTATATTTGTCACTGCAGACATCCCTAATGTAATCTCCTTCTAATGTAGATGACTAAAGTAGGTCACAGCATTGGGCTCTAGAAGTTATTTTTTCTCTCCACTGTCTTGAAAGGGAGCCTAAGATGACAAGTCAGATGTAGGCATCTACACTGTAAACACCTAGACATGTCAGATGAATCACATGCAATAGCAGGTTTTCAAATAAAAATTTTGCTCTTGCAGAAGGCAAGGATTTCTTGGCAAATTAAAAGGAAACGGGAATAAGCATGAAGATTTCTTTTTCCTCTGTGCCTGGCCAAAATTCAAGTTGCAAAGCTCATTCTGGAGCCTCAGCATTACTGCATCTATACCGAATTTATCTCGTTCCTAAGCAACCTGTGTGTTCTATGATGCATTCTAGAAAAAAGCTTCCCTACTACACTGTGGCCACTTACACAAAAAGTGTGACAAGGAAACTATAATCTGGACATGTGAGAGACTGACCGACAGAGAAATTGCAGGATGAAAGGAGAAAGAGAAACCCAAAAAATCATTGTGTTTTCCTGGCAGTTTTGTCCATTTCATTCACTAGTACAAAGGAAATATTCCTTCTATTTTTAAAAGGAATGTCAGATCTTTCTGTATTTTAACCCTCTAGCTATAGTAACAGTAAGACTTGAATTTTGGGGTTTAGCTGCTTTACTTGTAGGTAACTGTATTCACTCTGTTCAGACTCCTTAGTTGGAGATAAATCAGTATAAATGAAGTTTGCCATCTTCTATGACCCCATGAGCTGAACCTCCATAGCATTGTGCCTAAATAACAATCTTTTAATTCTTTATCTTTTCTTCATTTTCATTTTGAAAAATGCAATTCAGCTCCAAAATATTTGAAACTTTTAAACTCATAATGCTAAACTCATTTTAGATTGAAGCAGAAAGCTCCAAGTCAGTGAGCTATGTTGTAGCTTAATTATACGACCAGGTTGGGTGTGTGAAAATAGACACCACACACCGGAGAATATATTGCTCAGTTTGGTTTTTCTTGATTTACAAGTTGCTATAAGAGGTGCATGTTCCCAGGGAGTGGTGAAAAGTAGGGGTGTGTTAAACAGGTTTAAGAACATTTTAAAGACACACTGTCAGGTTTGAGACATAGTGTATTTGGGTATTTCCTCCTTCCTTCCAAATAACATTTTCTGTTTCTGTGGTTACAAACAGCTGAGCTGCACCCTGCCTCTCTGTTTAAGTAATACTACAAAATCCAGGGTAGCAGTTATGTTTCACACTGGTTGCTCTCTCGGTCTCTCTCTCTTTTTTTTGGGGTGTTTTTTTTGGGTTTTTGGGTTTTTTTGGTTTTTTTGGGGTTTTTTTTGCCATTACTCTGGAAATGATACTGCCAGGACAGTTTGAACTCCTTGAGGAGCAGAATTCACTTTGCTGTCAAGTCTAGATGGTAAAATCTTGTGGGTTTCTGTAAAAATCACTGTGGTGAGGACAAGCAACATTTGAATCAAAGTATTTCTTCAGTCAAAATGGTACAGAAGTTATTTGCTAGTGTTGCTGGGCCCACCACTTTAAGATTTGAAATACCCCCATCCAAAGTATGGGCTGTGATTTCCAAGAAACCTTGGCAAAAATCACATTATTTTGAACCTGAATTTTCTTGTTTCTCTTAAGTTTTGTGTAGAAAACAGACATAATTTAAAATCTTTTATACACATAGCATTGTCTTTGAGCCTTGGAGAACTACTGGGTATTTTCTCTTTCAGGGTATCCTACTAGAAGTGAGGATGATTTCAACTGAAAATAAGAGCAATCTTTTTTAAGTGGATTTCACAAGAGAATTCTGGAATATCCATTTCAAACCCTTGCTTAGTATGGGAGAACCACATTAGCAGAGGACAAAGTACAAACTTCAGCCTGGTATTATTGCAGATAACACTGAAGACTTTGTTTGGAAGCATTCGATCTCACTCTCTAGGGAACAGTTTTATATCACTTTTATATCACTATTTTCCCCCAAATGGTAAATATGTTAGATTTTGGATCTCTTCTGTGGCATTATATTATAATACTTACAGTGCTATCTGACATTCTATATAATAGAAACATTCATCACCAGAAAGTCCAGTACTTAGTTATTTGAGAAAATACATCTTTTCAATTCTTCCTTCCAAAGGTAACAAAAAAGCACCATTACAAACATAAAAATCATTGTTAGCCAGACCAAAACTTAAAAGAGCAGACGGGGGCTGTGACTTGCAAGAGCCACTATTTAGAAGAAGCAGAGCAGGTACAGACGAAATTTGGAAGTAGGTAGCAAAGTAATGAAGAGAAGCTGAAATAATAGCCAAGGAGAAAGATGTCAAAGAGAAAATGGAAGCAAGCAGAAAAGGATCCAGAAGGTCAAAGATCAGTCTGATCTCATGTATTGACTGACAATGAAAATCCTACAGAGCTGTGTGCTCATGAAGGGTTTCAAGAACCGTATTCTTGCATATAAAGAGTAAAGTTTCCTACTGTTTTTAAAACAATGATAGAAGTGTTTATATAAAAAACAGAACAACTCTTTCCCCAGAAATCTTACATCTTAGAAAAACTGCAATCAAATGAAGAGACACAGGATAAGCAGTGAAGTTGCATGAGAAAAAGTCATGAACAATGTGTGGCATGTAAACTATTCTTTCCACATGGCTTGTGTTTGGGTCAGATTAATGTCTGAATTATGCTGCCAAAGGAGCAAATAAAGGAAAACACACCAGATGAGGAAGGATGGTTACTCAGCTGCAAACAAGGGAGAAGGGGGATTTGAAGACTGTGCCACAAACAAGGTCGTGCTCTCAGAAGGTCGTGTAGAAGAGCAAATTCAGTTATAGGCTTTTAATAAAATTTATTGCAGAGTTTTGTAAGGTCAGCCTCCTAAATAAAGGTGAAACTGCAGACACTATGGGAAACACCACAAAGATTGTCATGAATCAGTATGTTTGTCAATTACCTAGCTCTACAGTAGGTGATCCAGTAAACAGTGTTGACAATAGGTTTTGCAGTGAACAGAAAGGGTGTGGTTTCATTATCAGTTTAAACCGCTCTGCTATCACATTCCCACCAAAAGGAACAGCTCTGCTTTCCCTATCCTGCCCTTGGCCATGTTCTCCCACTAGTTGTTTAGATAGCCTTGGTCAGGTCAGTAAACTGATCCTATTCACCACAAGTGTCACAATCAAAAGAACTGAAGCAAAGAATATGGCAAACCAGAAAGATATAGGATAGGACAAGACCACTCCATAGTCATAGCGTGCTGTTAGGTGGTTTACAGCAGTCAGGAAGCCAGCCCTTAAAGCTAGCATCTTAATTTAGCACCTACTGAAACAAAAGGGCAGTTCACATCTCATAATCAACATTTTAATTTATGTGTAAATTTAGACTTATTGTTACTAGTGGTATCCCTTCACTAGAGTATTTTCCCTGCCCTAACAGCTACAGATTTTGTAATACAAGAGAAATGTCCTCAGAATCTCAATCAAAAGGACTTGTCAATACTTAGAAGGAACCATCTGTGGCCTTCCAGAATATGTCTTCAAGTTTCTTGAAGCATTAGCTTTCCTTCCATCTACAAATCACACCTTGCTTGAGTAAAAAAATAATTCAGTAATATGGGTGATTTGCTGATCTTTAAACATACATCTTCTTTCACGTATGGAAGAACTTTTGTGATCTCAAATTTTGTTTTCATATTAGAGGTCTTTGATATCTTTCAGGCACTGCTGGGAATGGCAAAACTTGAGGATGGAATATGAATGACAGGAATGATTTTCACTTTAGATATTAAGGAAGTCAGCTGATCTCTGACATAGTCAACAACCCAAAGGATAAAACAGAAATACTTCTTAATGTTTCTCCACTGCCACCCTTGAAGACACTGTACTAGTTTTGGTTGGGACAGAGTTAATTTTATTCATAGTAGCTCATATGGGGCTATGTTTTGGATTTGCGATCAAGAGAGTGTTGATAACATAATGATGTTTTAGATACTACTGAGCAGTGTTTACACAGCATCAGTGCCTTTTCTGTTTTTCACCAACCACCACCAGCAAGTAGGTTGGGAGTTCACAAAAAACTGGGAGGGGGGGCACAGCTGGGACAGCTGACCTCAGCTGACCAAAGGGATATCCAATACCATGTGATGTCATGCTCAGCAGTAAAAGCTGAGGGAAAGAAGAAGGTGAAGACATTTGGAGCTGTTTGTCTTCCCAAGTAACTTGCACTTGGTGGAGGAGCCCAGCTTTCCTGGAGGTGGCTGAACACCTGCCTGCTGATAGGAAGTGGTGAATGAATTCCTTGTTTTGCTTTGCTTGTGTGTGCAGCTTTTGATTTAGCTGTTAAACTGTCTTTATCTCAACCCATGAGGTTTCTCACTTTTACCCTTCAGCTTCTCTCCCCATCACAGATTTGATCAGGTTGGAAGAGACCTCTTAAGATCACGTAGTCCAATACCCTTGCTCAAGAATGGTCAGCCAGAGTATGTTGCCCAGAATGGTGTCTGGCTGGGCTTTGAATATTTGCAAGGATGAAGACTCCACAACCTCTCTGGACAATCTGTTTCAATGCTTGACCACCCTCACAGTAAAGAAGTGGTTTATCATGTTAAGATAGAATTTCATGACTTTTAATTTATGTCCATTGGCTCTTTCCTGTCAGTGAGAAGTACTAAGAAGAGTCTGTCTGCCTCTTCTTCATTCCCTCCCCCAGTGAGATCCCTCTGAGCCTTCTCTTCTCCAGTCTCAACAGTCTGCAATCTCAGCAGTCTCCAGTCTCAGATGAACAGTCTCATCTCTCTCAGTCTCTCCTCATACAAAACATGCTCCTGTCTCTTAATCATGTTTGTACCCCAGCACTGGACTTGCTCCACTAAGTCTTTTTTGTGCTGGGTAGTTCAGAACTAGACACAGTACTCCAGATATGGCCTCACTAATGCTGAAAAGAAAGATCACCTCCCTTGACCTCCTAGCAATGCTCTTACAAATGTAACCTGGGAGGCTGCTGTCCTTTTTTGCCATAGGGGTGCATTGCTGGCTCATAGTCATCTTGTCGTCGTCCTGGATAACGTCCACCTTCTCAGCAAAGCCACTTTACAGCCAATGTGCTCCCAGCATGTACTGGTGCCTGGGCCTATACTTCCTCAGATACAACTTTGCCTTGTTGAAGTTGATTAGATTCCTCTCTGCCCTGTTCTCCAGGTTGTCAAGGTCCCTCTGAATGGTGGCACAAGCATTTGGCACATCAACCAGTCTAGGCAATTTTGTATTGTCTGTTAATCTGCTGAAAGTGCACTCTTACTACATAGTCCAGGTCATTAATGAGGATGGCGAACAGTACTGGCCCCAGTATTAAGCCCTGGGTTACATCACTAGTGACTTGAACCCTCTAAAGCATAGACATTCCTTTCTCTTATGCAGAGTGATAATTTCTCTTCTCCCTAAACTGCATATACACTATACAAATTGCTACTTCCCCAAACAGAAGAGCAAGAAAGAGTTAATAACTTTGAAAAGCAGTCCACATTCACTCTGTAATTATGTGCATCTTCTCTTCATGGGACAGTGCTAACCTGTTTCCTTCCTCTTTTTCTCCTATCCTTGCCACATCCCATCTCTGACAAGCATGATAGGTAGAAAAGATTAGGACCTTCCTTGAACTCTTCATTTAATAACAAACAAGAAGGAAGGAGGTAATCGCCCATACATGGGCATCTCTATAATTATAAAATAAATGAAATGTAAACTATCTCCACTTCTGCCTTCTAATTAATTTGTTGTAATTACTAAAATGTACTGATTTATTTTCATTCGCCTGTTGCAGCAGAGACTATTAAAAAGTTTGTGAAAATAAAGAACAGAACAAGCCCCAAACTGGAAATTCATATGCAGGAGGCTGTTTAACTGTAAATATAAATTTGTAATAGAAGCAAAGGAGACGAACATAGTAATTGGCATATTGTATTGCAATGCTCCCAATGAATCAAAGAGTATTTAATCACTTGCAGTTTTGTGTGACTAAGAACTAAGGTGTTGCTCTGTGATGAACATCCAAGCTAATCTGAATATACAGGCGCAGTATCTCATAAGCAGTAGTACTGGTAAAATACATAACAGCTTGTATTTATTCAATAAGGCACAGAATATGCATTAAGGCAAATATATGACCACACAGTAGAAGCAGACATCATAGATAGTGTACAGATGAGGGAAACTTTAACTACTACTTTATATATTTTAATTCTGCAGTAAATGCCATGTTTGTAAAAAATAAATATTAGTTTACTGAGCTTTAATATGGTCATGTACAAAATTAGTGTTCCAGATGACAAGCTTTCTCTCTAGCTGTCATGAGCAGTCTGCCATACAAGCAGGAGGAGTCCCACCTCTGTCCCCTGGGCTGCTCATGAAGATTTTCTGAACACAGGGTGGTCACATATACCCTGTATTACTTTCTCCTCAATTGGTGTTAACAGAGTGGTCCTTAGTCAGTACTTTGAAGTAATGGTGGTGGACACCCATCTGTTTCTGGTTCCAGATGTACAGAGTCCAAAATAAGGCACCCCTGCCCCCAGTATTTTTGTATTGACCACTTCTAGATGACTGCACAAAGGGAATGGGAATTGCAGGCGTCTCCATCTTCAGAGGTCTGACTCCATGCATCATTTAAGGCATGCAGAGATGGTCTGACTCAGAGCTTTGCATGCTGGTGTAAGTGGCAGACACCTCACTTCATCCTCTGGCTATGTCTGACCTACCCTGAACTGCTCTAATGTTCTTGCTGAGACCTCTAAAAGTTCTTTCCATAAATCCAGGAAGGAACTATGGACTGAGACTAAGGACAAATGCAAGTCATGAAATCCTGAAAAAAAAGCAGCACCAAATGCAAGGGGTTAGATTACACCCTTGTGACAGATGCAGGAAAATATCTGCTTATCTCTATCAGTAGATAGGGAATTTCAGTACATGTGCTTAGGCATGTCCAGGTATGAATTGTTATAGGTCTTGGGTTGGGGTCTGCGCTTGCATTGCTGCCTCTGCCTCCCAGGCCTGTGTAGTGCCTCCAAGTCACAGCAGCTATTACATTTTCTTGCACTGAAGCTTCAAGGAAAAACCATACTTGAGAGCCTCTGCTATATTTCAGTCACTCAGTACAATAGACAGAAAAAAATTTCTGAAGGGTTTATTCATTATTTCTGGCACCACAAGATGAATCTTCAAGCTGTATGAACAGATTTATAATACTCATGCTAGAGAGTGAGCAGTGCCCTTACTTCTGACTGTAGGTCCTTGCACAAAAACTGAGGCATCCGGCTCTGGGCTCCATCAGAAACAAATGACTGGCCTGGATGATGTGTAGGTCTAATCTAGTGTGCCCATACCTTTATAATGGAAAGCATTACAAGCAGAATTGTCTTCTTTCTACCAGCCTTCACAATAGAAATGAGTGATTCAAAATGTAATATTGGCATCAAAATGTTACAAATAGCAAAGTCAGGGTCCCCCTCACTTTTAACTGTAATAATGAATTTAATTTTCCACACACTCTCTCATAAAACAAATATTTTCATTCAGATACTAATTAGCCCAAAGATCACAGGACAGGACAATATACATAGGTCTGAAGAGGGTACATAGTGCTAATTTAATTTAATCACTATCTATGGAGTATTTACATAAACACAATCCTCCAAGGAAATAAGTTTTTATTTTGCCAAGAGCAGTTCCTTGAAGGATAATAAGGTAAGAAGTACTACACATATTATTGCAAATAATTACCTAAAGATGAAGGTGTTAATTTTAATTATATCGAGTAATCTTGAGGCTTACAATACTTTCAGAAAACGATTTGTTCTGCTTGCACTAGTTTATAGTTGGTTTTAGATACTGGCAGTATTTTTCCTCTCCTGTAACAAAGTCCTGACTTCCATCCCTTTGGAAGGACACTGTCTCAGTCCCACTCTGCCTGAAGTAATATAAAGACTCAGATAGTCTTCATATGACAGGGCAACTGCAGAGAATAAAACAGCTTCTCACTTTACCATGATCCAAAGCAAGAGCAGCTATTCCAAGATGGGTGGGACTTCTTCACAGACCCCACATATGGACCCTGCCCTCTTCAGAGGCTGCTCTTTGTAATGCAGAGCTACATAAAATCTTTACTGTTCAAGCAAGAAGGTTGGGTAATAGAAACTGGCTTACACTTGAGCCATTCTGTAGCTCAGAGCTCACAGTGATGTTCACAGAGGTCAAAATAGCTCAGTATTTTAGTCAGTTCTGCTAGAAATATGCTGACCTACAGGGTCCTACACAATTAGTTTTCTGAAAAGCTAAACAAATTGTACTGTAAAATGAAATTCAAACCCAAAGCTGTAACTCTAAAAGCCCTCAGCCCACCTCTTGCTTCTCTCTAGAAAAATGTAAATCCCATTGGCAGGTCATTGTATCCAGAGTTCTCTAGCCACAAACATGTTTGCTGCTGTGCAAGTATCTACTTGGTCGGGTGCAAACAATTTGGTGTTTACCTCTCATCTAAACTGTACCCAGTTACAGGAGTTAAAGGAGTACCCAGAGGTGATACTGCCCTAATGAGACCTGGAAAGAGTTTGGTTTAAAACATGTTTTCAGATGCTTTCAGACTAACCCAGTGCTGAGCACTTCAAAAAACAGATTTGCTGCAGATGCTTTATTACGTGACCACAGCTGATGTCGTAGCAAAGATCCTCTCCTGTTTCATTCCTAGTTCATAGTAAGCTGATTCATTTCACAGAATCACAGAATGTTAAGGGTTGGAAGGGACCTCAAAAGATAATCTAGTCCAAACCTCCTGCCAGAGCAGGACCATTTATGATTGGTACTCTGCTTTTATCCAGGAAAAGGTGGCCACAACTGTGCTGCCTCCTGTCTGATAAACCAGCAGATAGTATACTGTCCTGAGTGAAGGACACTGCAGTTTGTTAGTCTGTACATTAACATTTTGCATTTGCTCAAAGAGAAAGCACAAGGGAAAAGCAGGAGCTGAAGGCTTTTTCCTGAAGAAAATGTCCAAACTACAAATTCTGAAGACAAAGGTTCCACCTCCCTACACAGCAGATGCTTGAAAAAAACCACATCCTGTGTTTTTCAGGTGGTGCCTGTAGTGCAAGTAAGAGTCATTTAGCTATTTTGCACTACTTACAAGGACAGGTAAATAAGCACAGTTGTTGCATCTAAATTTTGCTGTAAAAATGCATGAATGAAAACCATCTTAGAGCTATTGAACTTACTGTCATCCTTGTGTTGTATGAAGTCCAGTTTGAAATTAGCAATAACAGTATTTTTTTTAAAGCATATATAACACAAAGTATAAGATTAATTTATTTTGTCTTTGAACACAAGTTTTAAAACATCACTTCTACAGTCTATATATGCTTGCATCTGTCCATAAGCCTCCTGTTACATTTAACAAGGTAGATCCACAAGTTGTGTCTTCTAGCTATGCTTTACTCAGCCTCTTGAAAAAAAAAAAAAAAAAAAATTTCATAGCTTAGCACAAAATCTCTCCTTTTTTACTTCCTGAAACATGAGTGAGGTTTTGAATCCTCCAGTACCATTACAAAAACGCTGTGATTGTTATGAAGTCTGAAAGGTACTTTACAGCAGGAGATATGTGGATAAAGACTGTCCAGGTAAATCCACCTCAAAACTTCCAGTTGGTTTAGCTACCCCTTTCTAGACTTCATCCTGAGCGCAAACTTTCCTGTGAGAGTAGTGAATGCCTCTCAATGACCATGGTGTGGCCTTTTTTTATTCATATATGTTCACTCATTTCCAGTTAACCACAGAACTCACACAAAAACTGTGTCCACAAGAGGGATTCTAACATTTAAATCAAATAACTGATACTTATTTCTAAATAAACCATGAAGCAAAACCCATATTAGCTACTTGACAGCCTTTAGTCTGGGAGCTAGTGAAAATACCTTTTTATAAAATAATATTTAATATTACTATATCCATTTGCTTATTTGTACTTATACATTTGCAGGTTCCCTGAAAAATGAGATGGATACCGATTTGTAGTTAATGATTCCAGAACGTTTAAAATTTAGTGCAATTTACACTTTGAGCACTAGGTGGAAATAGAGCAATGAAAATAAGACCCATTATCAAATCCTCAGCACAACAAATGGAAGAGTTTGCTCTAACACGAATGAAATACCAGAAGGGCAAGATGGCAGTTTAAATCTGCTTCATTTTATTGGGGGCCTCTATTATTCTCATTTCTTCCATACAAGAATAAGAAAAAATATTCTCCCTAGTCTTCTTAAACTTGATTTTCTTGCCAGCTTGCTTTAAAATTTGGGATATATTTATTCAGAGTGCTCAGATAGATTTCTATTGATTGTTCAAGTACTTAGGTGGAAATTAGCAGCTGAATTAGACATCTAGCTATTTTTCCTCTAATGATCTTGCAGTTTTGCAAAACTTTAGGTTGAACATATACTTAGACTGTGCTGCTTTTCTCTGCTGCCATTTGTTTGTCATAGATTCTAAACAAATAAAATAGTGCAAATAGAAATTGTTTTCCTTTCACTTGCTGCATGCTTATACAGCAAAAAAACCCCATATCTAGAAAAGTCATCCTAATTTTATTCCTTTGTATAACCCAGTTCTAGGACCCTCTTTATTATAATTCTAATTTTCTTTGGCTCAAGAAAGAGAGCTGAAATGATATTTAGCTTTGGATGATAGCCATCTTTTAGATATCTTGTTGCTTGTGGAAAACTTGGCTCCAGAAAAATCCATATGCAGAATGCAATTGCAGCAAAAGCCCACAGAAATAACGAGGGATGATGTGGCATTTCATTGGAAAACATGAAGTAGAACTGAGCTGCACAACAAGCAGTGCTGGTCCAAGCATGCACGGTCAGATGGGACATCCAAGCATTCTCATTTTACTTCCAAGAAATTATCAATCTTAATGTAAGACCATCCATTTAAATGGGTATAGTCATGGTTTGTGCCGCTTCAAAAGATACTAATGTAGCAATCTGTTGCCACATGCAGTATTGTCTGCAGAGCTTGAAAGGTCTGAGTTAAGAAGCTGGTATAGTAGCTAGGGACATCTCCAGTTTCACTTAAGAGTTCATGACATGCTGTTTCCTGGGTGATTGATAGCCTGCTTGTATCCAGAATGAAGACATAAAAAACTATGAGATTTCCTGCAATATTTTAACTTCTTCCAAATTCTTCTATATTCTTTCATTAAAACATGGCGATCACCAGTAACTTGTTCTAGTTTATTCTACATGTTTATCCAAGTTTTGCCTCTTTGCCCACATTTTAACAAGAGGCTTGACACTAGTTTCATAGGTCAGCTTTACAAAGAGTTTGAAGTAGATTTCAACTGCCCGAGGTAACTTAGTCAGTTGGCTCAGGTGCCAGAGCAAGTATTCATGCTGATGGAATGCAAGTCAAAATCTTAACTGAACTTGAAACCTGTTGAAGCTTAGGGAGTAGCTAAACTTATTGTTCCCAATTCAGGTAAATATTAACTTCTGTCTACAGGGTATTTTAATTCAATATGTTAGATGAAATGATTTCAAGTACATTTTCTAGGCTCTGTAGGACAAAAATGCTAGATTAAACTGAAAGATTAAATATTAGATAGGTGTGTAAAACCTACTGTCTGCATTTCTGAACAAAGTTTGTATGTGATGGGTGCAAGGAAGCTTAGATAGGGCAAGATATAAATGCTATTATGAAGTAAAAACTTCTAGTTTGGGGGGGTGTCAAGGAATTTATTGCCAGTTGCCACCAAATTAAACCTATCAGTGGGATACTGTGTATTTCCTCAAAGCTTTTTGAAAACTAACAGCAAAAAATTAAAATATGTAAAACAAGTAGTGTCTTAGTTCTTTGTCACTCACAAAATGATCATCCTAATCCTCATCTTTCAGAATAGAGGGCACATGTAAATTGGCACAGAAATCTCCTTGCAATAAAATAAAATGTTGGTCATCATTCACTTAGGATTGAAAGGTAATGAACTCCTAAATAAAATAGAGCTATTGTTAAGTGCAGAATGGTAACACATCTTCAAGAAACCAGGTTCTTTCAGTATCATCTCTGCTTGAAACAGTGCCAGAAGATACTGGCATATCTTCAATTTGTCCTGTTATTCCAACTCTGCTAAGTATGTAGGAACTGATTTTATATCAGTGTAACTTTTTAGTACAATCTGGCTTCATGACTGAACAGTTTCCTGATGCCAGTTTAAAGAAGTCATATCTTAGTGCTGAAATAAGAAAAAAAAAAAAAAAAAAAGAAAAGAAAAAGAAAATAACTTTTCAGGACATTCAGTGAGGAGATTCTACACATCAGGAGTGCAGGGGAAGTGCTACTTATAAATTAAACAGAGGTTATATGGAAAACACTGAAAGTCATTTTTTTATTGTTAATTTCAAATTAATCCCCATTTCCAAGTTCCACAGGTAAGCTTATTGCTATAACATGGACTTACCAATTTTGGCACTGAAGAGTATAACTCAGGAGAGCTTTCCAGATGCAAAAACTTCCACTGCTTAAAAAGCTGTTGATTCATTAACCACTGAATAGAGAAACCCTAATGTGCCTCCAGTTACTGCTTTCTACAGGTTAAAATCCCTCTTCCACCATGATTCAAGTTTCAGGTTAAAGCAGACTGAAAGTCTTTCTCTCTGTTATCTATTCATGCTGGTTGGCACTTGCTGGTGGTGACCGCAAGTATTATTAGGAGTGGTTTTGGCTTTGAATAGGATAGTTGTGAGTCAACGTGTGGGATAAATCCAGACATGCCCAGCTTTCCTCCTGATCTGTAAACTAAGTGATCTGATACAGAAATCTGACTTTGATGATGTTTAGATGCAATAAATATATATGTCCTTTTGACACACAAAGACTGTTTTCATACTGATCCCAGTGAGCATGGGACATGGGTTATATTTTAATGCACTCTAAATTGCAATGACTTCTTTGCCTGTAAGGTCAAGCATGAGTGATAAGCATCAAGAGTGAGATCCTGGCTGCTCTAAAACCAAGAGCAAAACTGCATTGATCTCAACAGAATAATGGCATTGCCCCAAGACATTTCAGGCCACTTTGGAGGAGGCTTCCCACAAAGGCAATTTTCTTCCTCTCCATCTTATTCATGTGACTGCTTCTTTGCATCTTCTCCCATCTTTGCTTCTAGGCAGTTTTCTCTACCAGAAAACCCCTTACGACAAATTTTCCTGTCCTGTTTCCACTCTTTCCTAAAACAAGCTGCATTTATGTTCTAGTTTGGTCAAGGTAAATTCCAGCTAATAGCATAATCTGAAATCTTTACACACTATTTTTTTTTTTTTTCCAGGTGAATAGCTGTATTGAAACAAGACCTGAGTTCTTTAGATAATGTCTTCATGCTACACATCATGGGGATTGTAATTCACTTTCCTAGGTTGATATCACACTTCACAAGTCTTGACAGTTTATATCTTCTGCAGACGGTCTGGATTTTAAGCAGGTAACCAGCAGGATTCTGTATTCATTCAGTGAAGCTACTAATTGCCACTGTAAAAATGGAATTGCTTATATAAAATATTAATGGAATATATTCAATAGACAAACTTGAATTGTGTCTTTGCAACAGAGGACATCATGAATTTGTGTTTCAAATGTATAGAAATAAGCTGGCCATAGAGAGAAAAAGACATAGACAGCCATATTCTTTGCAGACTTTACCTAATCCTGCTATCTATAATAAACTGGACAGTCATGAACACAGTTTTCAAAAGGTCTGTTAAGAAAAATTTAAAAAGAAATGGAGACATGGAATTAAAGAAATAAGACCGACTCCAGTAAAGTCAGTAGTTCCTCCACAAGTGGTTACTTGTCACCTGCTTATCCACTAATGAATCTGCATTTTTCTGTCCCTTTAAAATTCTAGAATTTTATAGAGAACACTTTGATCTTTACTCTGACAGCCTGTAAAAGCCATTAAACTGCTCTGAATTTTGCTCATATTAGAACATATTTTTTTCAGATAGAGTCAATAATATTCTAATTTATCAGACAGTGCAGTATACTTTTAACATTTATCTATGATAATAGAAAACTGTATCATTGCAGCAATGCTGCATCAGTAACAGTTATTTGCAGAATCTGTATGCAGAGCATAACAAAATTTGCTCATTACTAAAATTAGGCCATCAAACTGGCAGGCTATGGAAGAATTCTCAAATGGTCCTCAGATCATTTTCCATCATCCTTTACCACTGTAAAATTTATTTGCCATTGGATCTTTGAGTAAACAGCTATAAAGTAATCTCTCTCTTAGTTGTCAAAAAGTTTGACAGCCCTTGATTAAAACATAAGCATCTTAGATGCAGAGCCATGGCTTGTAAGATACTTTTAGCAGTACAAGCCTTACCTAAAGCCAAAAGTAGTTTGGTTTGTGTGGTTTGCTGAGCTTTTGGATGCTGGTACTCATCTTCATCTAAAAGGTACTGGAAGTAATTGATATATATCTGCATATACAGATGTACACATGCATGAACATACTAACTACTTGTGTTTAATTCAGTCTCCACATCACATATCTTTTAGGTGATTCAAATAGACTGATGGAATGAATGATATTATTATAAATGAGTCTTGAATATCATAAGCTATTATACAGTATTATACAAAAAAATAAGCCAGTATCTGCCAATATTCTTTGGGCAGTACTGAAAATACCACTTATACATTAATATATTATGTTGATAAAATATTTTCCTATCAAGCTAGAACTTGAAAAAATAAATAATAAAAAACTAATAATATCTTAGATTATTTAGCATACTTGATCATAAAATCATAGTGAATGATTAAGTATCAGGTTTAACAGCATTTTAATAAGACAGCAGTGTCTATTCAAAATCAGTTAGTGATGACTGTAATTCTACAAAAGCTACATTGCTTGTGAGTCTGTGATTCTTGGATAGTAACTCAGGACATGTTCATTTTATGTCAATCCTCTGTCACTCCATCAAAACCTTTGACTAAATGCCCCTTGCAAAATGGCAGAAATTCAAGATCATATCAAAGACTGTAGAGCTTAAAACATACGCAGTCACTAACAAGTATTATCATGCACTCAAAATAATTGCTACTAAAAAAAGCCAGCAGCTATCAAGCAGCATTTTAATCTTAATTCACAATAACTACAGCTTATTAAGCACGCCTCTGCAGTTTCTTACTAGAGATAATTAAAAATATTTTACTTTCCAGCTGGAATGAAGGAAACTATTGAAGAAATCTTAGAGACTGTCATTTCCTCAAAGTACTGAGGAAATAACAACAGACTTGCTGTTACAAGGAGGCACAACTCCTTTATTGTATAAAACAACTATCTAAAACCAAGTTGGATGTTGACTGATAATAAATCTTCTTATAGCTATATTTTAAATAGAAGCCCATTTAGCACATGAAAAATGAAATCGTGTCTTCCTATGCACAATACACAAAGGTGTGTGACTTGTATCTCAAGAAAGCTTTTAGTTCATGGTGCTTGTTGTTAAACTACTGTACTGTGTCTTCTATGACTCTAAAGAAGACTAAACTCAAATTATAGGCATGCATACTGTATATAAATTGAAATAGACTGCTTTTGATCTTGAATAAAGAAATCGCAAAATCAATCAGTCAATTACAACGCAGAATGGACACGTGATTGCTTAATACATTTATACAAAAAATAGAAAAATTGACCTCAGGAGGTGGGATTGTTTTTTTCATATAAGATAGCTCAGCAATAAATGCCTGTGTCCATTCTTCACAATTTAAATGACACATCCTAAATTGTTCCAAGCCAAAAGGGGCAAGTGCCAGTCTTAAAGATGGCAAGAAATTCTTGTAACATCTGCTGTGAACAAAGCCAGCCCCAGTAGCTAAAACAGAAGGAAAATTAATGTAATTACTTCCAGTGTTCTCAGGGGTCCTGCTCATATTCATAACCATGAGAATTAAAGCCATGAATCACTCTTCTCATTAACTAAGCTGTTTCTTTCCACAGGTGTGATGTAAGAAGAAATAAAATTATGGAGGCAAAAACTGTCTTCAGGAGGATTGTCACTGGGTCAGTTAGCTACATCATATAGAGTCGGTCTATGTGAAAGCTGTTTATTCACAAAGTATGGGGGAGAAATATCCCCTCTCTTGCTTTGCTAGTGGAGAGCATGCAGCCTAGCAGACAAAGAAGTGGGCTGGTCACTTCAACTCTGCAGAACTGGTGATCTCACCCTGTCCTCCCACTATTATGGAATAAAGAGCTGCAACGATTTGACTGATTGGTTTTATTTCATTACCTAATCTCCTGATATATGAGAGCAGTTAATGCCCAGTTTTTTGGTCACCTAAATTAATGTGGAATTACTGGACACAAGCCAGCTGCTGATGACAGTGCTTGGGATTTTCTTCTCCCTATAGAAAAAAAAAGAAAACAAGACATTAATAAATCATATGAAACTTACTGATACTGATGCTTACTCACAAGCAATGCTTTAGACCTCAAGTTCCTTAAAAGAACCAGATGCCTAAAAATATATATTGCAGTGATTTGCTGTGGATTGAGAATGTTTGCCTTCTCTATACTATTTGATGGTATGAAATGAATTAATCACTCACAGAAATACTACGAAAAAGTTATTGCTTAATTCAATGCTGTTTGTATAAAAGTAGAACTAGTATGAGTAGCATCTGCTTCACTTTGAGAATTGCTACTTATGAACAGAGTTCTTAAGTTTATTCATTGCTCATGTAATAATCACATTTAACTTTTCCCAGCAAGCAAAGAAAAAAGTTGGTAAAAACCCCCTGTTTCTCACTGTCATGAAAAACAGAAACATTATTACAGAACTGACAAACAGATGCTGAAACAAATCTACATGCATAAAATCTATATAAAGAAGTTGTGGCAGAACAAAAGTAGGCAGAATGTCTGTGGAATGAACTATTTCAGAACTGTGTCACTTGATCTACCTTGTTATTTTGTGCACTGGAAAACTGCTAAAAAAACATTTTATACAGTTTGGGTCTTTTTTCCTTGTTTTGTGGTTCTATAACCAACCCTGGATATTCTGCCACTCTGTTTTTCTAATGCTTTAAACAAAAGCTGTTGCTTTGATCATCTGCAGTATGTGCCAAGACACAAGACAGATGCTCCAGTGGTGCAGTTGTGCCCTCTCAGAAGAAAGCTTCTTATTACTGGAGAAAAAATTATCACTACACTTGAGATTAAAGGAAGGATTTACTCTTCCTTTGTTTATTCTCTTGCTGCAGGCAAAGTGAAGCTGCCTCTGAGAATGGTCACATACTCATAACCAGGAGGCGTAATGTGTGATTAATGCAAAGTATTGGGCAGAAGATACGGATTTTTATTCCGATTTTCCGTCATCACCTGGACAAGTCCCCTAAGTGTGAGATGCATTATGTATAGAACAGGGTGCTGGGCAATCTTATATAGACTATGCTTTTCCCAAGGCAGGTTGCACCAGATAATCCTTGTGATCCCTTCCAACTTGGTATTCCATGATTACTTCCACTCTTTAGTGGAGCTGATGATGGTGAATCTCCATTCATGAATGAGGGAATGTAAACAGGAGCTTTAGAAACAAAATGGAAATTAATGTTTGGTTATTTACTGTTTTCAAGAGACATTCTCAAGGAATTTGCATTCCTCCTTCCAGAAAAAAAAAAAAAAAAGAAAAGAAAACAAAGAAACTGAGTATGTACAGGAGAAACACCATGGCATTCGTAAACTTCTTCTCAGGAGGCAGTGCCCATAGCAAGTGCCTAGCTACTTGCTAATGGTAGGGGAGGTGGAAAAGGGACTGAAGAGTTCCCCCTGTTTGTAGAACTGGGAAAATAAAGGCAATGTCATCCTTTTCCCAGACGTCAGGAAGGTCCCATTAGAGCTGTTACAATACTGCAAAATCTGCCTTTGCTGCCAGAAGGCAGCCTTGCATTAACACGTGCTGGTCAGTATGTCCTAATAACATTTTGTGAAGGCTTTTTAGCAGTATGGATTTGTGTTTCATTTATTTATTTGTTAACATTAATATATTTAACACAGGTAACCTCCTACAAACAGTTCTCATGAATGCAAAATGTGCAATGAACTCCTCTACATGAAAAAAGTAAAATGCAGAGCACCACGAATGTGGCAATACCAGTTGATGAATAAACATACAACTAAACTAGAAAATGGTTACAACTAAGTACTAAAATAGCCATCTTAACAGAAAGAAAGATTATAGAATGCATTTACTTTTAAAATTCAGTGTATGATGGAGGGAAGGGAAGAGAAGGGAAGGGAAGGGGCAAGGAAGAGGGGAAAAGAAGGGGCAAGGGATGGTGGGAAGGCTTTATGTTTGTTTTTTGTTTTTTCTGAAAATGAACATTGTCTCTTATTTTCTATGAGCAGACAAGTCACATCTTAAAGATGGTCTCAAATTATTTCTAGGAAAACAAAAATAGCTATGATTATTGGTCCAAGTCATCCCCCTGTAAAGTATTGTCTAGGGATGATACTTTAAATACAATCATAGATTTATAGCTGAAATAACATTTATTGATGCACCCACTTTGCTGTTACATTTTTGTACAAGTAAAATGACTGCATCAAATCACTATGCATGCAATCTCAAGTAAAAGAATAAAATTAAAAATAAACCCATTCACTTTTTAATATGGTTTTGTCACCCTTTCTTCTACATCTCAGAGATATTTATGCTTAAGCAAGAATCAGTTGCAGTTCATCATGTTGTTCCAATGCTACATTTGTAGCAGTGCAATGCCATTAGTCATTCCCAGAACCATAGTCATTAGAGATTGAAGTGACCTTTTAATGTCATCATATTCTACCCTGATTCCTACTATCCATGACAACAGACTAATGCCAAACACACAATTATGACTTCACTGTAAAATGGAGTAAAGGAGAAGGTGCTTTTCAGTTGTAAGCTAAATTTCAGAAGGCAGAGGCCTAGCCTTTGCTATCCAAATGAAAGTTAACTGCATTTCATTTATAAGTTGTTCAGCAGTCAAGGTATTTCTAACCACCCACCTCTCTTTGGTACTTAAATACAAAATTGAAAAAAATTGGGAAATACAGAAAGAATTAAAAACCTCACAAGAATTGCAGGAGTTTAGAGTCCTAAAGCATCTCACCTCTGGTATAAATCCACAAGCTGTTGCAGACAGGGACCTGTGACAATATAGCACTAGGTAAGAGAAAAGTGCTTAGACAAAGACATATGTGAAAGGGAAATTATTTTGTAATGAAAAAGATTCATTTCCCATTGACATTTCAGTAATCAAACAGAACAAGAGAGATACATTCTTCATTTTTAATTTGTCTTTATTCAAACCAATTCATATTGAAATAAGATACATTGAATTAGATAATTTCCCTTCAAAAGAACTAAACAGGACTGTGTGAGGACTTGCTTAAGGAGTTGGCCTTAAAGCTTTGTAAAATGCAGTGTTGGGAAACTGAGCATCTGTGGTTTTGTATTTCAGCAATGATGCAAGATTTTTCAACCTTTAAATTACAGCTTGTGCAAGCAGTACTCTGTTACTTAACTCTAAGAGATTTGCAGATGTGTCCATCTCCAAGTAATGGGCATTGCATTTCTGTCATTCAAAAGGCTGAGACTCAAAATAAATCAAAGAATGAATTAATTCTATCCTCTTACTCTCTAAAAGCTTCTTGGAGGATTCTAGCAGATGTAATAATATATTCTTATACAGATACTCTTTAAAGAATGTAAATCTGGTCCCAGGTGTAGTTCTATTGCACCCCTCCCCGTCTGTCCATCCCCTGAAAAAATCCAATATAAGATGGAGGGAGGGATGGAGGGATGAAAGGAAGGAAGGAAGGAAGGAAGGAAGGAAGGAAGGAAGGAAGGAAGGAAGGAAGGAAGGAGAGAGAGAGAGAGAGA
>JANHGN010012622.1:99146-114146 GCA_024605025.1 Megaceryle maxima
ATCAAAGAATGAATTAATTCTATCCTCTTACTCTCTAAAAGCTTCTTGGAGGATTCTAGCAGATGTAATAATATATTTTTATACAGATACTCTTTAAAGAATGTAAATCTGGTCCCAGGTGTAGTTCTATTGCACCCCTCCCCTTCTGTCCATCCCCTGAAAAAATCCAATATAAGATGGAGGGAGGGATGGAGGGATGGAAGGAAGGAAGGAAGGAAGGAAGGAAGGAAGGAAGGAGAGAGAGAGAGAGAGAAAGAAAGGGGAAGAAAAAGGAAGACAAAGGAAGACTGGTGTTCTGAAAAGTTAGAATTGATAATATTTTATGACAAGGTTAATATGTATATTTTTTTTACTATTGAACATAAGACTTATAAAAAGCTGCTTATGTTTATGACTGATAATATCAGCAGTGATGCAAGCTAAAATAACAGTTCTTTCTCAGAAATAAAGGCTGAGTTCAATGAAAGGACATAATGTTATGTGTGCACAACCACTGGGAAACACCGACTGGCATTTTCCCTTTTGACCTTATACGACAGTGTTACATTCCAACAGCAAACACTGCCAAGTCTCAGTTCAGCATAAAAACAACACTGAGGAAAATATTCTGTAACAAACAAATAGCACTAAAGATAGTTTCAATAAAAAAAGATTCATGCTCGGAGCCAACAGCATCTCTGAAAGTCTGTTTATTCTCTTGCCTCAAATCTGACAGGGCCATGATGGATTAAATGAACTACAAGTGATTGGGGTGAACTAGAAATGCTTTGTTTTCTTTTTTCACACTAGAACTCAGCTGACTTACATACCTCATCACAAGACGCAAAGATGTGACTCTGCCCTTCTTACTGTGTGACAAAACTTAAAATAAAGGCCATGATAAAATTAGATCTAGAAATTTTGGAAGCTTAATATGATGCAAGCTACTCCTTAATACAGTAAAAAGATACATATTTTATTTACATTTCAGTTTCACGATTTGGACTCTGTGGCTGTCAGTTTACATGAATAAATTGGAAAGGAGAGTCAGGTTTGCATGGGGCTGAGATCAACTGCTGCCTCAGCTGTCTGAAGGACCTCTTTGCATTTCGATGGAAAGATTGATCTGTTAGCCTGTTTTTTTTGGTTTTTGGGTTTTGGTTTTGGGTTTTTTTTTTTTAATAAAGGAAATAGTACGTCTTATAAAAATGTAAGATTTTGCCAGTTTTTCAAAGGTGTTAGTTGAAACGAATCTTCTGAAAATGAGCCTCTGTGCAGTACTGTTTTCCCTGTTGAACAAAAAATTTCAGACTCTCCTTCATAAAACTCTCACGCCTGAGACATTTTTGATTTCCCAAAAAGGACAGACAATAAGACCACTGTCTGTAAAAAAGAACCACCACTGTCCCTATACAGCAAAAAAATCAGACCTCTCCCTTTACCACAGACAGTACAAGGATACGAAAGACCTGCTTTCCAAGGGTTCCCCTCCTCATTTGTACTGCCAATGCTAGTGCTGGGAGGGGAGAGTTGAAGATTATACACTTGGAGGTGTCCAACCAGATCCAGAGGAGACTGAGGATCCAGAAGGAAGTCGAGGAACATCCTTAAAAAGAAATCCACCTGGCTATATCTATATTGGCAAACTGACAGACAGACCCTGACACTGCTATTTTGCCATCTCTACTTTTAAATGGGTAAAACAGGCCCTGGTATGGTTCTGGCCCTGAACAGCTAGCAAATTCCCAAACAAACCCTCAGCACAAATCCAGAGTTAGAAAAGGCCAGGGACTATTTCCCAATAGGTAGCTTGAATGTAGCAAACTTGTTTATGAGACTTCAGTACTATGAAGAATAATCTGTGCCAGCTGGCCAGATCCATGGATCCTAGCACTGATGAATTTACTACTACATGGGTAGCCCTAGTGTCTCATGTGTTGATGAGACAAAGGCTGTTACATTTACTGCTACAAATGGGATTAAATCAGTATGAGTCCTAACATTAATAACATTTGTGGAAGGCCTAGGAGGCTTAGATAGGTGAAAAAACATCTTACATCCTGTAGGCTGATAAGAGCTGATGTTGATTTGAGTAGGGATGAAAGCAGGTAGAGTGAATAGATGCACTGCTCTGAGAAGAGACAGAAAACAGGTCCCCTGAGTGCATTTAGGACATTTAGTAGTCCAAAGATTTTGTTGTTGTTGTTATCCCACAGTGTTTTCAACATCTTCAAGATTATTTGTGTTCCTTTGTATTTTGGTCAACTATTTTCCATGGCTTCGGGAGATGTTTGTATTACAGCAAGCTGAGGTGGGCTTTCCAAGTCATGAGGTTTTGCTATAAATTTAAAGTCCTGAGTAAATTCCCTTAAATTGGCTGATTTTTAGAACAATTGTGATGTATCAAGGGCTAGCCAACCAGAATGGAAAGGAGCAAATGCACATCTACTATATCACCACTCTTTAAAATAAATTAAAATGGATTTAGCATCTGTAGACAATGTTCAGCAGAAGTAAACCCTCTTTAATAATTTGAATTTGTTGGAGTGGTTCACCTCCTCTGAAGTTGCAGTAAGAAGTTAGATGAAATTCCAAGCACTCAGGCTGGAAAATTTAAATAATGGCCTTTTCTCTGAAGAAGGAGTAGTAATTTTATATCATTACACCTTTTTGAGATTATCCAATTGGCCAGGTTATATTTCTGTTTCCAGTCCTTCAAAATTACTTTGAAACAATTAAGGATTATTTCAATTGCACTTGTAAATGAAGAAAAAGGTACTTGGAGTCATTAGTTTTAAATTCCTTCCCTCTATCATTCTTACCATAACTAAGTCAAAAGAGGCTATTAAACACTGCCCTCTCTTTAAGAATTCATTAAGCTAGAAAAAAATGCTAGTTTTTGACTGTTTCTTTCATTTAATTAGAAGATAAATTTAGTTTTGATACACACTGAATCACAAAAGCATATTAACAGCTAGGTGTTAATTTAAGCCCCAAAACAGAAAACATTTTGCATATCCCTGAGCCAAAACTGATGAGGATATTTTCCTTTTAAATAGAGCAAGCTAAATTTGATGTTGATTTTATCCTACATCTACTTTCACCGTTTAGGTTTCTTCATTTCCTGTACAAACCTGTTTTGCAATGGCATTTGCACTAATAAATAACACACTAGATCCTAATGAAAGATAAAAGATCTTAAAGCATTTCTTACTGCCATATGAAATAACTGCTTCACCATTACCTCCTCACCACATCTTGATTAAAATGCCACACCCATATAACAACTCATAACGACATTATAAAGAATAGACATACAAGGAATGTAGGTGTGCCTAAGCAACTTTTGTTTTCAGCAGGAGTCATGAGATACAGTCAATCTGATAGAGATATCCTGAATGTGGGCTTAAGGTAGGCAGGGGAGAGAAAAATCTATGTCCTAATTTGCCAGTACCGCTTGGAGTGGCACCTGCTGCCTTGGTGGCAGCATTGCTTTTGCTCCACAGGCTCTACAGGACGCCCTCCCACTACACCTCAGAGCACAGCTAATCCTGACAGGTCTGAATCAACTAATGATTTCGTACCACAGAAAATCAAGGCATGGAGTGACGGCCCACTACAAGGTGCCAAGTACCACAGTTATACCAGAAGTGTAGATGTAAAGACAATGAACAGAGAGAAATACTTCAGAATTAATCAGTTTTCTTTCTACCAAACAGGGGCTGGGGTGGAAGCAACATTGTGACAGTGTGGGCCTCTGTACCCAATACTGCAGCACCAAATCTTCTGCTTGACAGTGCTCTAACCCTCAAACTCATGTAAACTCACTAACCACCCTGTTTGCACATTCATTATATGGGTTGACCTTCCATACATATCGCAAGTGTCACACCAACTATAACCTGATACCTAAATTTATAAGTGCAATAAAGTGAGGTTCCATAAAGATAGCAACTGAACCTTGTAATTTATTTTCATGTACCCTCCAAAGGCAAAGTTGTTGATAGAGTTACCCATTCTCTGTCAAATTATATAAAAATTTGGGCACTAACCAGGACCTGGGACATAGTTCCAGCTCCCTGCTGAGCCTGATGGAGTCTCAAATCCTCATCTCCCATCTCTGAAAAGATAACCTAACCATTGGACTACAAGTCGTGCAGGGAAATTAACAACTGTCAGTGCTGCACAGTGGCACAGCTCCAAAAAAATAAAGAGGAGGGAGCATGTGAACCCAGAGTAGCCTGATAGTGAAAGGATTTATATAGGAGGTGGAAGGTGGGTTTGACCTATGACTCCCTCAATCCTAATGCAGAGGAGGGATTGGAATCTCAGTTTCCCAGTGCTTGAGCATGTGCTGAAATGCTAAAGAAGCAAAGGAAGCACCTCCATGTTATGATTTCAACCATTAAAATGAACTGTGCCCACTCTAAAGGAAAAAAAACTTTGTCTTTAGGAGGTGAATCTCAGTGGTGGATCACAAGTAAGTAGAGCTACTTATTCCAGAGGGCATATAGCCCACATGGGAGGACTTCAGACTTACTTCTATGCCAGTAGAGTCTCTGCCATCTGCTCCCTTAGACCACTGACTACTCTGGATCCCATACTGAGGCATTTCACTATTTAGATAGACTGTGCAATTAACATTAAATCCAACAGTGTGCTTGAAATCCAGGTATTTTGCTGTCTTCATGCCTGATTTCCTAAGACCTGGATTCACTTTATGTCTCTGGGAATTTAACTGATGTGCCTAGAGGTTTTTGGTAGCCTGTTAAGAGACTCAGCTTTAGGGAGCGTCTCACATCTGAATTACCCCCTGGAGATGCCCTTGGGAATCCAATAGAGTTCCCAGACTTAGGTGCATGCCGAACCTCATACACTCCATCTCTAAGACACCCAAGGGACTGTTTGCCTTGGTTTGCAGATGAATGATATATAGGTGAAGAAGCCAGAAAGGAACCACCCTGTGCTCCAGCAGCTCTCCCTTATCTGGGCAATCAGAGATGCAGGACTGCAGGACACTCCCACTACTGATTAGGTTGCTGATAGTACTTAGTTCCTAATTTAGATACTCATAAGAGGCCAAAGGGAAATGGGATGAATAGGTGCCTTAGTTTTTATCAGATCGAGTACTCCACTGGATTGTATTATTTGATTCTGTATTACTGCAGAATTTTCTGTATTTCCCTGCCTTGTACATGAATAAACATTTCAAGCTGCTGGAAGGACTGTGATTTGTTCTTTTGCTGTTTTAAAACATAATTTATATATATACATAGATGTGAGTCTACTGCCTCCAAGCTACAACCTGATTTAAAAAAAATTATTAAATTCTTTATCATTATTATATTCTTGAGCTGAAATGCATGAATAAAGTAAAATTTAGTAAAATGAATGAGTAAAAAATATTTGCTGATTGTATGTGACGTTAAAAGTGACAGGTTGAAAGCAAGGTTACAGAAATACGATGCTAATTTACCTCATTTTCACTGTTCTTTGCATTCTTATGGGTGGGGAAAGGACGTTCTTTGAAAACAGCTTCTCAGTGGTTGAATCATGATGTTTTTGATGTATTACCAGTTTGGAATTGAAGATTTCAAAAGTTATTGTTTTACTAAATGAGAGGTACATTTTGGCCAAAGTTTTGGAAAAATTAAAGATGTCATCAGCAAGACTTCATCTTGTGAAAATTAATTGTAAGGACCTGTCTGAAGACGTAAACTCTGACTAGCTGGATTACCCAAATCTGCAAGTTAAGTAACATTCCTGAAGAGGTACTAATTTTTAAATTTCGGAATGACAAAGAAGTCTAAGTGAATCATTATCTATCCCAGCGGAGTTAGTGAAAATTTCAGAATTGTAATCAAGTACATTAATGAGGTTGCTGAAATATACAGTAGCATGAATAAAATCCCAGTGACACAAGAGGCCTTGCACTGACTTTTTGTTTTTGTTTTTTTTAAATTGCATGAGAGTACTGTTGAGATTTGTGATTCTTCAGAGAGGAAAAAACAAAATGCTTTGCAAAAAGAAGCAAAACACAAATGGACTCAGACCACTTGCTGTGCCAAATCAGATATTGAACTTGGCCCAGTGGTGTCATAGCATGAAGTACCAGTCAGTTAAGTACCATCATTTAAAGATGCTTGCTCAGTGCAGAACCACTACTACCATTAAGAAAGTAATGTAAAACCTACAATACCACAGTTGTCTAGGTGGAGACCTTTACACCATTCAAAGGCATCAAGGAATTCTTGAACTGCAGTACACAGGGGCATATTTTTAGCTCATCTTTGCTTTCTGCTCCCTTCCAGATTTCCTCCTTTGTGCCTCAGCACAAAGAAGTTGCTTGTTCTGTCCCTCACATCTACCATGATGAACACCTGGGGAACTTGCCCCATCCACAATGCATGCTGATACTGCAAAGTCTTTTCACCACTCACTTCATTTTTCTCTTTATATAATTTCATCCTAGAGATTCTGACCTTCAAAGCATATATATAATGCCACTGGATAATAAGATAAGGAATATTAGCAACTATTTATTTTTTATACTGCTATTAAATGGGTATGTCATGGAACTGAATATTATTAAATTACTTCTCTACAAGTTTGGTGTTTGCATATTTACATTCCATAGGCATGTGGAAAAATATTGTAAATATTTATGGTCCTTTGGATGAGGAGGCCTGATAATTAGCAGTGAGAAGGTTCCCAGTATTGCAATGAAGACTGTGAACACTTGCTTCCCTAGATGAAATGTGCCTATTTTCGCTTTGAAGCCTTGCCAGGTGGTAAGAGTGAGTTAAAGTACCTGGCAAACACAAGTTCTGGGTACATCTGAGCTGTCAGTTGGGCTTGCTCCTTATTGCCTGCATGCACATGCTGTGGATCCTTCATGAGGTGGAACAGCTTGGTATCCACCCAGCTAAAACCTGGAACTGACTCAATGATAAAACTATCCAAGGGCCTGCTCCAATAAGCATCATGGGTGGAAACAAGCCAAATCTCACCACCTCCACCTGGCCCAGCCTTCGAACACTGTCCTACCAGGTGGTGAGCTGTCATAATACATAACTCCTTATGCAAACACACCCTTGACATCATGCACAAATACACCAGTGTTAGAGATGTCTGTAAGTGGCTGCAAGGTATAGCTGCTGCATCCATGATATTCAGGTGCTAAGGATAGGGCCAGGCTGCTCAAGGGGGAGTGCAGCAAGTTGTAGGACACAATTCACTGGTTGGAGAACTGGAAATCCATCCCTGGAGCAGGTGGTGGTACTAGCACAGACACAGTCATCCTTTCCCTGCTGGATCCTTAACAGACAGAGGTTGTGCGCAAGCCAACCCCAGAGAACCTGCAACTGAGAGAAGTCTGACGATGCCAACCACTGAAGATTATTTGAAGCTCTTTTTCCTCTCTTAGTTTGAGAACCAGTATCAACTGGTCATGCACTGAATGCCCTGCTTACTTTGCTTTCTTGCTTTTCATTTTGGTTTTGGTTGCATGGTTTGGTTTTATTTTATTTTCATTTTAATTGCAGAGTTGGCCTGTGCTGAATGCTGTAGATCAGGTTTATTTAACCAGCATTGCTCCAGGGCTTCATGCTGTGTACAGATTCTGCACTGCACAGCCTACTTCTTGTTTGGTGACTCCTCCCTAATTCATTGTCCACTTTCACCCTGATGTTTGTTTCTATTTTCTGGGCTTTTTGTGGTTTTGTCCAAATGTCTCATTACCTCCATTTTCTAGGACATGCAAACAATTTTGTTATTTTTATCTACTCTTATTTCAGATCATACTTTGCTCTTCTTTATGTCAGCTCTGTGACTACCTGTATCATAAGAACACAAATAGGGTTGGAGGTTTTTTTTTAGATCATTAGCAGCTATGATTAGTTGATAACACTGAACTCTACAGAAGACTAGTAGACATCATCTAAATTCAATACATTGCTCAAAACTAGTAGCCTTTGAAGTTTTATGAGATATTTTTCAACCTATGTGATGGAATTTATTTCAAATTACATTTGGAATAATATTTAAAATAAAAATGGATAATTATTCAAATAGTTTACTAAAATCCACATAAGAACTACGTCACATCCATCCTTTCACCCAGTAATTTGTTCAAGCCAGCTTTTTATTGAATCATTAGTGTACTATACACTCAGTGTACAATACTTTTACTTTCTTTTATCTGTATCATTTTTTCTATATGCTAGTTCTATTAGTACTGGAGGTTACAAGAGAAATAATTGAAATATTTTTCAAAATATCTTACATCCTTATATTTTAGTGAAAAGTAATCTTTTCTGATTTTGATAATGACATGGCTTACCCTTTTGACCTTTTAATTTAACCCAAATTCATAAGTCCTTCCTGCTTTTACCATATTTGTAAATTTGAGGGCTTTATTGGAAAGCTTTGAGGCAGTCCTTGCCTCCGCTTCAAAACTCTGAGCAGCACTCTCTAAACTTTTTTGCTTATCCCTGACAGTAGTCCCAGATCTCATATTTAGTGAGGAATTCTTCCAATCACATGCCTTGTGTTTTCTTCTAGGGGAATTGTTTGTGGGTTTTTTAATTGTCAGTATTTTTTTCCACTCATAGAACAAATTAGGTCCCTGATTTACATAATGCTCATCATATTTCTTGGTTCTGTAGACGTATGTCACTGAAAATTTCATGGCCTTCTAATATTATAATTAGCAAACTCTTCTCTTTTTGTATTATTAAATATAAGTAGTTTGCTATAACCTGATACCATTTTCTTCTTTTTTTTTTTTTTTTCACTCAATAGCACTACCATAAAGAAACAAAGGAAGATATTAAAAGTTCAATGGCTATTTTAATTTCTATACTCTAAAAATGTTTTCTAATTTATCTGACAAAGCTTATCCATGATGGTTCGCTATCCATGGTCAGTCAAATTGCCTGAGATTCTCCCACAAGAAAATTATTTAGTTACTAAATCTTTCTTTCTCCTAGTGTGCTATAATTGAGGTCTACTGAAATTTCTTCCATTTCACATTTCATTTTATCTTTCCCAAGAGAACTTCCCAGACAGGTTTTACTTTCACTTCACATTTTGTCAGTATTGCACGTGATGCTGCTTTTCTTTCCACCTTGCATCATCTCTTTTCTCGTACATTGTTTACCCAACTGTAATAAAATGTAAATCTCTGGAGTGACAGCAAGCTATTGATGACCTTCTGTATTGGTGGGTTCAAAACTAGGCATTAGTGTTATAGTTGTGAATTACACATGAGCCAGAGGTGCACCTTGGCAAAAGACGCCAAAGATGGCCAACAGTATTTGGTGTTGTATTAACAGAATAGGCAGCATTTGTTAGACCACATGAATAACACTGTGTCCAATTTGGGGGTCTCAGTACAGGAAGCATCAATAAACTGGGATGAGTTCAGCAAGGACTACCAGGATGGTTCTGGGGGGACCTTACAGCAGTCCCTGGTACCTACAGGGATGTCATCAAGGAGATGGAGCCAGATGTTTCACAGCAGTGTGAGGTGGGAGGATGAGAGTCAGCAGGCATAAACTGATATAAGAATGGTTCAGGCAGGATATGAGGAAAACTTTTCCTCCCCATGAGGCAGTCAGCCAGTGGTGCAGGATGTCCAGAGAGATTGTGCCATCTCTATTCATGAAGGAGATGACTGGATAAAGCCCTGAGCATCCTGGTCTGACCTCAAAGTCGGTCATGCTCTGAGCAGGAGGTTGGACCTCCCAAGGTCATTCCCATCTGAATTATACTGAAATTCCATGGTTACAAAGATTGCCCACAGAGCAGCATTAAATGCCACATAATATAATTCTCATAGATCCTCCTATTAAAATTGTTCAGATTTGCCATTTACCTGGTTAACACAGAGACTAAATTTCATCACTTGTAATAGTAATAGCTGATGGTGAGATCTGTAGCTCTGGCTTATTTCATATACTCTTTGCTATTGTGTAGAGACACTAGAGCACATTCATGCTCCCCTTCTTTTCCTTCTGTCTCCTAGCAACTCCATCTGCTGCCTTATTTTGTATGTTGGAAGTACAAGACAGATTTTTATTTTTATTTAGTTAGTGGAAAAGCTGCTCCTTCCCTGCTTCCAATCTAACATATATTTTTATATAAGTTTTATATTTAAGATAGTGGAATGCCTTTTACATAAGTGAAGTTCATTTCATCCTGTACTTTATCATGATCAGTCCCTCTTTTCCACAAATCTAGGCCAGTTATTTACCCATGGGCTCTTGGTCACATAGCAGGTTCAGTGACTATTAATATTGTCAATTGCATCCAAGACTCATTAACCCACCTTTGGTTTGAGGGAATGTTTCTGCTGGTTTTTACCCCTATTGTTTGGTCTTTCATGGGCTATAATTAGACATTCTCTGGCATCCATAATTCACACAAATCTCTATTACTCATTCCCCAGCACATGACATATTTCCTTGCCAATATTTGTGGAGCACACTGTGAACTGAGTGGCACTGAGAAGTACGTAATAAAAAGTGCTTATCCAGTACATGCCTGTCAGTTACACACCCGTTAAATTTAACTCATACAGCTCCTCTGTGATATTTGTATCCTTGACTACAAGCGAGTAACCACCACAGCAACATAATCTCTTATCCACCCAACAGATAAAATATCACAGTATTGGGTGATGGGCAGAAAAAAGGAAGGAAAAATCAGTCTGCACTTGGAGAATCTGAGAGTGCCTCAAGAGAGCACCAAAATATTATGAAATATGTCATCCTTCTTAAGACATTCAATTAATTATATGTGGAGTATATACATGGGGTGACTTTTATCTACAAGGTAACAGACTGAAACCTAAGCATTCTTTGTAATCTACAGAAAAAAAAACCCATGATGACTTTCATGTATTTTCAATAGAAGTGGAGCTGAACCTTTTGTTTTAGTGGTCAGTGGTTCCTTAGTCTGAGTATTCCCCCCCCCCGCAATATCTTCAGTCCTTTTCATAGCATGTAATTTTTATGTTATTTAGTAATCTCTCTAAAGGTCCCTTGTTCATCTTTGTAACTGCTTCAGGCATTGCTTTTTTCTGATATCAGCAAAAAATATGTTGGACTGCTCATTTCTGGAGTTGAGTTTGTGGCCAAAATTTGAAAAGGTGGTTTGAGAGGGAAAAATAGTCTGTCTTTATTGCATTCAGGTTAGATTGTACCTTAAAACAGAATCTAAACCAGGAAAGTAGCAAATGCAACAGCTAGAAAGAATTTTTTTTGGTGAACATTCATGAATTTTGAGCTTTATAAGTCATCATTCCTAGAATTGTCTCTTTTAAGCAATGGGACCAAGTTGTGACACTGAAACTAAATTGGAGTATGGAATATAACAATTTTAGGAGAACAGATTAAAATAAAATGCAAACATCAAAGTACACAACAATATAGGAAGCTTCCCTTATACGACATACAGACAGTTTAGCTCTAGTCCAGACAAAATATTTATTATAACACCTTTATATTTGACTCCTTACAAGGAAGGGTGAGTTTTAAGAAAAGCTACATATTAATGGTGTCCAGGCTTTTTATGTTTAAGACATTCCTAAGCAATAACTAATGGCCAGTGGTTAACAACACAGGTGATCTCTGGGTTGGTATGTAGGTGATGCAGTCAGCTAGAAAAATCCACCTCATTCCAAAATTCCCATGTGGAGACAAGCTAGAATATAGCCCATAGGCCCTTATGTCTTCCTGGGGTCCATTGAGGCTGTCAGGAACAGAGACAATAAACCCCTAATTTAACAGAGCAAAATTATGACAATGAGTTAATCCTCTCAGGTGTTTTATCCATGACACAGTAACAATTAGAAAACAAGCTGGGAATACACTGCCCATTTGTGATTACTCCTTTGGTAGTTGCCACTGGCAACAACAACATTAATATGTAAAAAAACAAAACAAAACAAACCCAAACCAAGTCATTGCAATTGTCAAAGTTACATAATTTTGAAAATAAACAAACCTAGAGGGAAAAAAGGTGTCATGAAAAATATGACCTTTTTAAGATTTCTTTTTTTAGTTTGTACAGCTGCAGTCTTCTATCATAGTGAACTAAAAGATCAGTAAATACGAGTCAGATGATACTTAAATCATTATATATCTTATAGTTTTCAGCTCAGCATCTGCTGAATCATTTCTCAGACTTCAAAGTGTCTGGAAAGAGAGACCAAGGATAAGAAAAATGCATCTTTTCAACAGAAAGCATACATTTTTCAGTGACAAAGGAGTATAGGCCATATTCCATTGCTGTTGCACAATAGATAAGCACTCTGAAACTCTTAATTTAAAGAAAAAGCTACCTCTACAATAGTAATTTGGAGGGAGAAGATGGTTACAGGAAAAATAAAATTCAGACAATCACAGACTCATAGAATGGTAGGGGTTGGAATAGACCTCTGGAGATCATTGAGTCCAACCCCCCTGCTAAAGCAAGTTCACCTAGAGGAGGTTGCACAGGAATGTGTCCAGGTTTTGAAATGTTTTGAAAACCTCCAGAGAAAAAGACTCCTTAACTTCTCTGGGCAGCCCATTCCAGTTCTCTGTCACCCTCACAGTAAAGGAGTTTCCTTAAGTTTAGGTGGAACTTCCTGTGTTCCCATTTGTGCCCATTGCCCCTGGGCGTCACTGAAAAGTGACTGATCCCTTCTACTTGACACCCAGCCTTTAGATATTTAGAAGTACTGATAAGATCCTCTCTCAGTCCTTTTCTCCAGGCTAAACCTGAATAAAACATTGCAAGATTTCATGTTTATCAAATATGAACTTGTCCATTTTTCAAAAAGAAGTAACATTGTAGTGCAGACAAGCTGTTTCTGAGTGGGATGACACCCTCAGGTACCTTCAGAAACCAGTTCAGGGAAGCATTTGTCTTTCTTGTGCTGCACTGATTTTCAGTGACAGAGAAGAGTTCTGATTTCAAGAATTTCCTCCTTAAAATGAAAGGGCCTGATTCTTCTGTTAAACCTATGGAAATCAAGGGAGAAAGACAACAGATTAATACCAGCATTAAAGCAAGGAGAGGATAAGAGACAAGAGCTGAATATTGCTTCATTTATCATCCCTTTCATTAAAAGGAATTAGAGTTAATTATCCCAGCTTGTAGCAAAATTAAGACATTCCATGCATATCCTATTTAACCTTTTTATTATCTTTCTATAGGTTTTCTATGTATTTGTCAGAGTTTCTGTAAAGGAGCATATTAGTTCATTTTGGCCCACATTGCTGGAAAAATCAATGTGTTTTAGTTTAGAATCAAATCAAAACACTGTAGCTCAAAAAAAAAAAAAAATCAGAACAACAAAGCTTTATTTAAAGCTTTTCATAGAATAGAATCATTGAACGGTTTGGGTTGGAAGGAACTTTAAAGATCATCTAGTTCTACGCCTCCTACCATGGGCAAGGACAGCTCCCACTAGACCAGGTTGCTCAAAACCCCATCCAACCTGGTCTTGAACACATCCAGGGATGGGGCATCCACATCTTCTCTGGGCAACCCGTTCCAGTGTCTCACCACCCTTACAGTAAAAAATTTCTTCCTAATATCTGATATAAATCTACCCTTCTTCAGTTTAAAACCATTACCCCCTGATCCTATCACTACACTCCCCGATAAAGAGTCCATCTGCCTCTTTCCTCTAGGCCCCCTTTAAGTACTGGAAGGCCATTATAAGGTCTCTGCAGAGCTCTATCTTTCCTCTGTTAGTGGGGAAGTTTGTAGGGAAAAAAACCATCCCCATTCTTCTGCTCAGGCAGTGCCCACTCCCCATCTCTATTTTGGATGGATTTAACCAAAATCATTCCGCCATAGAGAGAACTAACCTCAAGCAGCAAGGATTCCAGCCAGTCCATGTCATTTGACCCCAGGGCCAGCATTAAATAGCAAAAGCCAGCAAATGATGCTTCACAAAACAGACATATTCAGGGAGACTAGAACTGAGAGACTGGCACTCAGCCCCAAAATGGGATGAAGCAGTGTGATACCTTTCCTGCACAGGGGTCACAGGCTAACCATGGGCATGCTGTCAAACCCTAACTAGTCCAGTGTGGTCAGAGTACCAGTTTTCATGGATATTTAGGAAAAGGTGATGAAGTTACTAAGGCAAAAGAATGAGGATGCTTTTTCTTCCTCCAAACTGCCCATTGAAGAAGGACAATACCCTTGTTTGGTTGTTCTTCCAGCCAGACAAGGAGAGGCTTGGTCTCAGCTGTAGAAAGCATCCAGTCAGAATTTGTCAACCAGAAGCATTTACTGATTCCTACAAATTAAAAACATGTCTCAGAAGTCATTCCTCTTCCTCAAAATACAGCTGGAGGATAATGAAGCTGTGTTAGGTGACTTTGGCAGCATTCTCCACATTCCTCAAAATAATTTCCATTTTTTAGACAGCGAGAAGGTTTTCCTTGAAAGAGAGAATACTCTCAGTCCTTCCTGCTGCATATTTTCTACCTTGATTAAAACAAATAAAAAGTAAGAGAGAGTGGCAGACAGCATACAAATGAAGCCTGGTCTCCAGTTATGATAGAATCATAAAATAGATTATCAAGAGTCATGCTGCAACAGACCTCAGGGATCATCTGGTCCATCGTTTCTTGGGAAAAGCATGGTCTAGACAAGATGGCCCAGCACCCTTTCCAGCTGAATCTTAAAAGTGTCCGATGTTGGGTAATCAACCAAATTGCCTGCATTACCCTGGACCCTAATTTAATACAAGTACTTCATGTACCCAGGGTTAAATTACTATCTGACCATCTTGACTAACCCTTTATTTGGGTTTCTGGGGTTTTATGCTCCCCATTCATGAGCCCTAATTCTACACACTTATGCACATGTACATGTACAGACAAACACATACACACATAAATACCTGTCCTGGTGTGCATGGTGCTTTTGAGTCCATGGTGCTACAGAGGGATTTCACTAGGCAGCCACGTCCTTGCAAGGCATGTATTGTAACAGCACATTTTTCTGTGAGTC
>JANHGN010012622.1:115849-126866 GCA_024605025.1 Megaceryle maxima
TGTGGTTTGGTTTGGTTTTTGGGGGGGTGGGGTGGGGGTGTTTGTTTGCTCTTCACAATTTGAGAAGATCTGGAATGTGAGAAGTAGTAAGCAAAATGGATGTCCAGATCACCACAGGAATGAGAAAGGTCTTAAAAGGAGCAGTGGCCTTAGAGAAGAATAAGGGAATCCTGCTTTTCCACAGCATGTTAAACCCCTTTTTCCTTTGTACCTATTAGCCCTATCTGTAGTTTTGTTATAGCCCTACAAATCTCCCTGCACCCTTTCTTACCCCCATGGGATCCCACTGGTTTCTCAGAAACCTGCTTCTCCACAAAAAATTGTCTGTACTGCCAGAAAGGTTTACGTTAGTTCTGTCCTTGGCCAGAAGGGGAGCAGTGGCACTGGAGATAAGGGAGCAAAGGACTAATGAGCATCACGGTGGAGAGAGGTCAGGACTGACCACATAATTGCCCAGATTATACGGTGGGCATATGCAACTCCAAATTCCCTGTTGGATGGGAATTAACCCCTGAATTATATTTACAGGAGGCATTTTAGTTGCCTGTGATAAACCCACCTAGAGGAAATGTCATGGAGGTTGTTTGAGCTCTTTGTGTAAATATAAAATTTATGAGATCATCAAGCAGTATGCAGGAGGACACTTAAACTATATAGGAAATAATCCTGGGTAGTGAAGACTTCTGTATGTGTAGCACTGCAGCCAGCTGTCATACGATCATCCTTTCAGAACAAAAATGCTGTCTAAAATGGAGGAATTGGTGGTGTAACTATTCTGGCATAACAGTGTTAGCAATGGGTTGTTGCATTGGTCTGTTACATGTTACTATAAACCCAGTAGCCAATTTTCCTGTGTGAACAAGAGGAAAATGCAGTATTTTTTATTGTTCTCTAAGGGAAGACTGAAATATAAAAAGAATAGCATGCACAATCTGTCCTTTGAAAGGGAAAACAGTGGTTCCGAGTGTCCCTTTTCCTCTCAGGCAGACAAAGGACTTGAAGGCAAGCCTGCTGTATGACTGCTGTAGTGCTCTCTGCCCCTTGTTTTAATTGATGCACTGCACCAAGGAGGAACTAAATCCTGCTTGTTTTACTCAAGCAAGTGATCCCATTGATTTGAATTAAGCTACCTGCAGGATTAGAAGTAGAAGGATTAAGACTTCAGTGTAGCAAATTCATTTCACTCTCTTTCAAATGCAAATAGTTGTCTCTCCATTGTCCGTTTGATTCTTCTGTTGGTTGTTTAGCCCAATAAGGCACCAATTCTGCTCCCTGGTGGTGCTTCCTAGGCTACTCTGCACCACAACATTCTCAGCCTCCACAGAATAATTGGGATGTCAGTGGAACAATAGATGTTCTACCAATTTTTTAACTGTGTGTGTGTATGTATATTTGATATATAAATATATCTCTGACAGAAAAACTTTCTCATAAGGAATTTGCTCCACTAAGTGAATCCTTGAGCTTCCAGTTTGCAGTGTCATTTTATACCTGTTGATGTAGACAAAGCTTTTGCTTGCCTCTCTCTCCCACTGTGATGCTGAGGGAGATATTGATACGCAACATGGGAAGTCTCATATTATTCTGCAACTGATGTAACCATTTTGTGAAACCACTCTATAGCTGCTTTCATTAAAATGTCTTCACCGAGTTAAATAAATTATTCAATGTTAACTCGGCTGTAACCAAGAATATATTTGGATCTGAAATGTCATTTTAATCTGTAACCTATTGTTTTAACATACTTAAGATTTATTTTGGGTAGGGATGGCATTGGTAGTTTACTGTCGGATTTATTTATATTATTTGAAGAATCTAGTACAAGAGACTGTTACTGTCTTTATTGAAAGTCTTAATGTCTTGAAACTCTATCTAATTGTATGATGCATTTTTTTTAACCTTTACAGAAATGCTGAATCTTTCCAGAGCTTTTATTTGATCATTTATTTGATATGTCACTAATGCTGTTTTCCCTTTCCACTGGGAGATGGGTGGGGGGAAGTGAAGACTTTTCACTAGGTCAGTGTTATAACTTCATATTAAAAAACAATCAAACAAAGGAGCTAGTTATCACTGAAAATTACTGTGAAAGGAAATCACTGATGTGTTGTGAGGTATATCATACCAATGGGTTCAGCTCCAAACAGAGGAAATGAGGAAAATTCGGGGGAGAGAATGGGATAAAATATATGGCGAAACTCTTTTAAGAAAATATCTTTTTGTCATCATTTGGAGTGTCTCAAAATTGTATTTATAAATAATATGCTCTATTTTAAACACTTCTGGCTTTGTAGCTAGAAGTCAATACCCCTGGGTATGAGCATTATATACCTATACAGTTACATTTGAAGGGTAAGAACTCAAAATCTGGCATGCTTGCCTGAATCAGTATTTTACGTCTTCTTTCTAGAAGCTTTAATGTGTTAGGTTTTTTAATGACTTGCTGGTACAACCCTCCTGGCTTTGGGTTTATCATTGTGTTGTGCTGATTTGGCATTAAGACTCTTTTAAGGGAACAGCCAGTGCACACCTGAGAAGATAAGGATTTTGCATCTTAGATTCCTATAAAGTTTAATAAAAGAGTAGGAATGAACCAATGAATTATCTGGCAACTCTGACTTTTTAACAAGGAAGAGCCTGGAAAACTTTGTATTGAACAATTACAAAGTCAAAAATATGATCTGGCTTAAAAAAAAAAACCCAGAAGCTCCTGTAAGGAGACATAACAAATACAATGAAATCTGGAGCTGAGTGGTGTACTTAACATATCATCCATTAGAAAGGCTGATATGACATAGAAATACAGCAGATTAATAAATAGTCAGGTACAAATGAGATATTTGCTTTTACTCTTCAAACAACTGTTTAGATTGAGGATAGAGAGACAGTTAACCATGGTTATTACGAGGTCATGGTGCAGACAAAGTCTTGTGAATGGAATAATACATTTAAGTGAAAAAGAAATTATCGTCCTGTTGATATTTTGCTAGGAATACCACAATGTCACAAATGGCTTGTTAGAACAATATCATCCTTCCTAGTAACTCTATAACATAACCCAAGCGAGCCTTTACTGTATTGCAATAAACATCTTATAGGTAAAATGCAGTGCAAATTAAACATTAATTTAAATGCATTTGCTCTTTAATCATAGGATTGCTAGACATCTGCCATAGCTTCAAGGATTGAAAAAAGGCACTGGGATTAAATGCTACTCAGTATAGGTTCAGGCAATTGCCTTTACAAAGCTATTGCCAACACGCACTGCATTTGATAGTAACTAAAATTCTCTCCATTGTTTTTTGAGTGACTGACACAAAGCACATCTGACAGATTTGGGGAGTACAGGTTGGCCATGGTCTCAAACCCTTAATGAGTATCACAAGCCCAGAAACCAAATATTTTTAAATACAGAGCTTTTCCTGCTCACTAGTGCCTTTACAGTAGAGAACAGATCAGGAGTAGGATTCATTACTGACGTCATAGAATCATAGAATGGCTAGGGCTGGAAGGGACCACCTGCAGTCAGCAGGGACACCCTCAACTAGACCAGGCTTCTCAGAGCCTTGTCCAGCCTCAGCTTAAATATCTTCAGGGATGGGGCCTCAACCACCTCCCTGGGTAGCCTATTCCACTGCTCTACCACCCTCAATGTAAAGTCCTTCAGTGATGCTTCATTTAGCCCATGGCTCACCACCATTGACAGCTGTGTGACCACACCTCTCTTTAGCACAGGCTGTGTTGCCTTACGATGAAGTATAGGTATATGTCTTTAGAAAGAGCTGGGATTTTGTTGCATTAAGTACTTGTCAAATATACTTGAAATATAATGGCAGAAAGCAATACTGTTCCTTTCAGAATGCTGCTTTACTTTCATTTTGCATAAAATCATTCATATAAAAAGATCAGAGTAGATTGATTTAAGACTAATCCAGAGAATGAAGTTAGATGCCTAAAAGTTATGTGAATAATGAAATGTCTCCAGAGAATGCTCTGCATTGTCACTGTAAAGGGAGATATCTCAGGATGGAATTCAAAATATGAATGCTAAGCAGACAAATGTCTAGACCTAGCCAAAAGATGTCTGCAATCTCACCACACCAGAGCTCAGGGCCTTTTGGTCAGCATAATGTTCCTTTAAAAGTAGAGGTTCACGTGCTTTCTTTCAAATAACTTTATAAGACTTCAGGTGACTACTAAAAAGCTACCAAGTGATGCCACTACTCAGGAAGACTCGTGTTCACCTAACTGCTAAATGTAAAATCATGTCAGTCTTTGAGCACCCTAGTCATATTTTGCATCTCCAGTGATTCTTCTGATCATTTATGTGTTGTAATGTTCCTTTCTCTGCTATTTTCTTGCTTCACAATGCTTTGAACTGCTTACAGGTTTAATGTAGGGCAGGACAGAACCAGCTGGTAAAGACACTGCCCTGAAAATCATAGATTTTAACTCCTTCAGACACAGCATTGAATCAAGGCCATACAGGTTGGGTGAATGGCATCCCTTCTGGGTTATTGCAAAAGAACTACTCCTTCTAGCTTTCCTCTAGAGGAAGAGATGTTTTCTACTAAGTTTTCCAGGATTCCTGAGTTATGTTTTCTGGAACTGCTCCAGAATATTCTTTGGGATTTGAGTTCCTCAAAAGATTCAGCTGCTGAGCTGAATGCCTAGTTCCCAGTCAGTCTTCAATGGAGGGAAGAGGCTGAGCTGCTCTGAAATGGCAGTTCTCAACAGTGGAGGGAACTGTGTTGCTTAAGTTTAAATTCCACCAGTGCACGCTGTATACAGCAATAAAAAAAAATCACAGATCATGAGCATAGACTTATCAGTTATAGCATGTTGTATTCTTTCAGGCTGGTGCAATATGATTTTTTGACATTCAAAGAAATATTATGACTGAAAACATTTGAATGCTACAAGTAACAAATGTGTCATCTAAAGGAAGTGAGTTTTTTGGACATACAGACAGAAAGAGACACTACAAGTCTACCAAATCTTGTGTTTGTGGATATTCACAGGAAAAGTAGTGTCACTTTTTTAGGCCCCCTAAGTATGGTAATAAATTCTGTTTGGTGTAATACATGATGAAGTTAAATGGGAACCACTTCTAATCAGCTGGTTTGAGGGGAAGACTAGGGAATAAGGAAAAAAAAATATGTATGGGCATTTAGCTATATTCAATAGTACACTTGCATTTTAAAACAAGTTGGAAGATTTTCCTTTAAATTGATTTATGGTGGAGGGGGTATGGTTCATATCCATCACCAAAACAACCAAGAAGGTTTCAGTTGTGGTAATTTCAGAATAGGGCATGAGATGAGATAGGTGAAAATTTGATGCAAGTGAAAAGAAGAAAAAGGCAAGCATACAAATGTGCTCATAACATAAAGATTTATTCTATGTAGAGCTTACTTGTAATTATGTTGCCCTAGTATTTGTCTAAATTAGAGTAAAAAACTATAAACCTAAAATGTTGGTACTTAGTATGTATGTATTTCCAGTTCATACCAAGAACATATTCAGTAATTATCCAATTAATTTTGTTACACTTCATGTTTTCTCATATTAGAGTACAAATACAAAGGCAGAGGCAGAATTTGATATGAGACTGTCAAGGTCAGGTTGTTTAAAGCACTTGTGTTTGAAATGGTTTGTTGCTTTGAAAGGCTCCATTACAACTTTTAACACACTATATAACAGAGTCAGAGTTAGTCAGAATTTGAAAATTGGATAGTGATCAGAATGATTTTCTAAAAGTAAAACTTGAATTGTAGGTATTGGTTCTCTTGCTTAATTTGCTTTGAGATATAGAAAAGAGTGACAATACATATTTTAGTGTTATTTTACAAAACAAAATTTATGGGGTAGCCCTTTTATCTTTTTGGTTCTTTGGTTTGAGGTTTTGTTTGTTTGTTGTGTTTGGTTGGTTTTGTTTTTTAATTGCAGAAAGAATATGCGTATGCAGTATTTCCAGTTTTTAGAACAGTTTTGAAGACATGCTTTCCCTCAGAAAAAGAGAAGTTGATATTTACTCCCCAACCATTAGCATCTAATGCCATTTTAGATCCTTTGTGACATGTGCTACATCCATGTCAGGTTGGTAGATATAACGCAAAACTTTTGGAAGGCACTTCACTTTGAAATGCTTGTTGGAGGACAGCTTGAATTCATACTCTGTCTCATGCTTTAAAAATGCAATCGTCCCATGGCTTCAGACCTTTCCAACTAAGAACTAAATAAACAGCATAGACAACAGTCATTTCTGGTTTATAACAAAAGGGACGTGGTCATGATAATGTTTAGTAGATGGTTGGACTTCATAACCTTGAAGGTCGTTTCCAACCTTAATGATTCTATGATTTTTTTTACGATCCTGTGTGACTCAGAGGAGGTGCTAGGTAGGGCCAGTTGCTGTAGGCATCCTCCCAGCTGATGTGGGTGATAGCAGCTTTCACCACCATAATCACAGAGTGGCACATTTTATACCCATGAGTTTTTTTGGAAGAGCATTTTCTGGACCAAGGGAGGAAAGCCAGGCAGTACCGGACCTGTATTCAGCACAGTGCTGTCACATGCATGGTCAGGTTTCCAGAAATATCATACAGCAATTTCTCTCTTCAGCAGGTGGAAGAGCTGATGTTATCTAGCGGATCATTATTTCCTTCCTTGTGTTCACAGTAGCACAGGGATGCCATCATGATTGTCAGCAGTTACCAGCTGTGAGGAAAAAAAAATCAAATACCTAGATCATTATTTATTAGAATTTTTAATGATTTCTATAATATTTGCAATTCAGAACTGTTGCTCCAGATTTGTTTGATAGCCTTGTTTTATGTCATAAGAATCATAGTATTTATATTCCACGTTTCTGGAAGAAAGTCTTGGGACTGTAATATCAACAATTATAATTTATAACATTTTATGTGACAGATAAGCATGAATTGATATTGACAGCATGAGTAGAAACCTGGAAGAATGATTGAGGCTTTCATAGTTAAATTCTAAAATTAATTTTCCAATTCCTGTCTTTTCCTATCCCGCTAATGTTAATAGCCATGAAAACAATTTTTTTTATGGCTTATTATTTCCAATATTTTATATGGATATCCTCTGTGCTTTTGTGCTCATTTTTGCTTGAAACAGCATGCTTGTACTTAATGTAGACACCTGCTATGATTTATCAGTTTAGTCTGTTAAGAAAAGAATAACAGCTAAGTAATTTCTATTACTTAAAAAAATGCTATCGTTAACAAAACGTAAGCAAAAAGCTTCATGTGATACCCACTAGAAATTATCTATATTTTAATATAACTTCAAATGAAAATGCAGAGGCCATCTGATTTAACTTCACTGATTTGCAAACAGTCTTTAGGCACTGTGTTACATCCTACACATTAAATTAGTCTTCTAAAATAATCATAGATCTAAATTAAGTATTTGAAATTTCCATTTTGAGTCTTAAAGTGAATATTAAATCCCAAAACATCTCAGAGTGTGCATATTTAAAACATATTTTATATTTACTGTTAACTTCTTAAAAGTATGATGATCTGTTGAGTTAGAGCTTGGAACTTACAAACAAACTGTTTAATAATGTGACCTAACTTTTAGAAGAAAAATTATGGATAGATAGTTGGCTGGCTCAAAGATTAGTCCTATGAACATCCTCAGTTACAATCCAAAAGAAGTTTTGCATCTGTTTTACTGTTGTCTGCATTGAATTTAAAAAAGAAAAGTATTTATTATACTGTAGATAAGTTTTAAATTCAAATTGTTAGGTGAAAATGAGGAGAAATCACTGCATGGGCTTCATCAAGGCTCACTAAAACCAGCCATGACTGGTCACATTACATGGACCAGTTATGGTAACAAATACAAGTGAACAACAGACTACTTTTGTAAGAATGTCTACTTTAACTACGCAGTGCCACATATTTCATGGCCCATGCAGATTTTTAGTTCAATGCCGAATGTATCAGCTTAGGTTCAAAAGTAGTTTTGGCAATCTCAGCACAAAATTATTTTATATTGGGCACTCATGTGCCTTGAACTTTTTCTGTGCAACAGAACACAGAGCAATGACAGAGAGGCAGCTGCAACTTCTGAAAAAGATGCTGAAAATACTATGAAATTATTTATATGTACCTTGCCCTCATGCCATCATAGTTCAAGGTGATTTTGTTGCATTGACTTCATGCCAGAAACTTCCCAGAGGAAAAAAAAAAAAAATCCTGTGCAACATTTTTGTTGCTAATGCTGGTAAACTTTGCAACAAACAAACAGGGCAAATTCTGACAAACTAGATGAGATCAAGGTGACACTTTATTTCCCTGAGAGATGGGCAGATGAGTTTTTAACCTGCAAGACCTTCCATGAAGAGGGATCAGAACAAGATGTGGCAATTACCTATTTATTAAACTTGGAAAAGATGCATATCTGTGACTTCTGAAGTTTATTTCAGCTTTTTGCTGTGTATACCATAGTTCTACAGCTATTTGCTGTGAGCCTACAAGGTTAAAGTAAACTTCAGCCTAGTGGAATACATTATACTACAGTTTTGCTGACTGCCACCTACAGTTACTGAAATGCTAAGGAAAAGTAAAAAGATTAATAGTGATTTTTAATGAGAATATCTGGGTGCTGTTCTGGGAATTGTGATCCTAGGTTCAAAGACACTACATAGTATAGCGAGACAGCCTCAGGTTTGGCACCCTTTCCCCTAACCATTTTAGGTTTTGAACCCTTTTCTTTCCTTCTACTAACCTTTAGGACTCCCCATGCCTACCTTAATTTCATTCCATAAACACATCATACTGTTGTTTTGCTTCACAGCCTTTCCATTACCTAAGACACTTTCAATCATAGTTGGATGCATTTGGCAGTACAGGTGTGGCCATGAAATGAAGCCTTACAAACACACTGTGTCAGTGAAGATCAAGAAGAGAGAAGGTGATGGAATTATAACCAGCCATACTTCGCTACTTCTTTCCCTACAACAGTTGCAGAGTGGTCAGCCTTAGCTCCCCTCTCACTCATAATTTCCTGCCCCTCTCCAGCAATGCAGGGATAATTGAGCCTTCCCCTCAGTCAAGGCACTGAAAAACCGGGGAGCCTGTTTCTTGCTTAATGCTATAATTTTGTCTCAGAAGCAGGAAGCCTGCTGCTGTAGGAAGAAACAGCTTTGAAGGACAGTCTGCTTCTGAAGACTTCTTGGATCAAGTCAGAATTTCTTTTGCTCTTTCAGCAGAGAAAAATGTCTCTATATTTTGACCTTCCAGAAGCTAAATATCCCAAGATGAATTCAAGGCAGTTACATTCTTCTGTTTTACTTTTTACCCAAAGTTCTAATTCCTTGCATTCTTTTAGTTTTTGATTAATTATAATTTAGTAGGTGTCTTTGAAACATCTTACAAGTGTTTTGTAATAAATCTGAGTGTGAAAAAGAATCTTGCTTTTTCATGACATCTGAATTACACATTTTCATGTTTGTTTTCTCAGCTCCATCTAAGGTGCTTAGCAGGGTGGGGTCTGGTTGCAAGCTTGAATAAAGCAGAGATAAAGCATGTGCTTATTTGTGTTCTAAACTTGAATGAATTGGCAATGAAGTAATTGCTGACAAATGAGCTCAATATATAGGGATGTGGGCATGCTTTCAGCTAATGTGGTCCACATTACATGGTCTCAAATATCAAGGAGTAATAGTGCTTGCAATTATACCTCTCTTGGAATTTTGCAGCAATAATGCCTTCCCAGAGAAAACCACCTATGCTGCAATTTTTTGTTCATTTGTCTTCAGGATGCTTTCAGGAATCTCCAAGGGAATCATTAACAGATTGCAGAAATCAGATGTCACTTTAAAAGATCCTTCTTTCTCTTTTCCCTCCCCTGTAGGGACCAATTCAGTGATTTCCATTAAGGAAGATCAGCTTTTAGCTGCACTTTATATTAAATTCTCACTAAAAATAAATGAACAGAAATAACATTCATGAACATAAGTTACTGTTTGCTTGTTTGTTTAGGGCTTGTTTTTATTTTTATTAGGGGATGCCACATGAAGCAAGTCTTATTTCAATAACGTGATTCAGCCTCTCTATTGAAATTTGGCATCAGATTTTCATGAATTTGAACCAAAATGTAAATATGTGCCATCTTACATATGTAATTTCTGCATTTACTGCATTATTAATGTTTCCTAGAGGAAGGTACAAGCTATCCTGCTGCTAAGGGTAGAATTTCATTAATGAAATTCTGCTATCTAATTAATGAAAGGAAGTCGCCCTGGGAATGGTATCTTGTGAAGTTACAAAGGTGTACTCTGAAACATGTTCTGTTACTAAAGTTTAGTGTTGGCATGCAACTCCTAATTCAAGTGCAAGTCATTAACCAGCAATTTAATTCTGACCATTGTCAGGGTTTAGATTGCTATGATGGGATATAGGTCTGTTCATGTCTTCTGTTCATGTGTTAGGAGGTTTTTTGTAAGAGGAAAGATGTGGATTTGAACTCCCTGAGAAACCCTGAAAATCTATCTCAGCACTTCAGTACTTTGTCACCTTAGCTGGCTACCTAAAAGTTGCCTACCACATGTTCTGCTTCTAACTGCTGAGGCAGTGATTATTCCAGAAGAACTATTGATGTTATTGCTTAACTGATGATGTTCCTAGCCCAGCAGGAATATGGCCTGTATGTGGAATAACAAAAAAAAAAAAAAGGTATGTTGAGGCGTGATACTGAGTTAACTGTATTCTTTTGTCTAGTCAATAACAGCATGTTATAGACAATTTATCTTAACATTTTTAGATCTGAGTTGTCTTTAAAATCTCCTCATAGCTAGGAGTTTTATATATATATATATATAAGGTGAAAGGGAATTATTTAGCAATATTTAGTAAAACAAGTTCTAAGATATTAAGGACCACTCCCATATCTAATCAGAAGAGAGTAGAGAAAGAGCACACCTCCAGCTGGATAGACCTGCATTTTTATAATTTGAAGCTTTCATAGGTGAACAGTA
>JANHGN010012622.1:138207-151686 GCA_024605025.1 Megaceryle maxima
CATTGTCCATGTCACTGACAAAGATATTGAACAGCACTGGACCCAGAACAGACCCCTGAGGAACTCCACTTGTCACTGGTCTCCACCTGGACATTGCCATTGATCACAAGTATTTGAGTGAGGCCTTCTAGTCAGTTCCTTATCCACTGAGGGGTCCATCCAAGTCCAAGTCTCTCCATCTTAGAGACAAGGATGTCATGTGGGACAGTGTCAAATGCCTTGCACAAGTACAGGTAAATGACATCAGTTGCTCTTCCCATATCAACTAGAGATGTAACTCTGTCATAGAAGGTAACCAAATTAGTCAGGCACGATTTGCCTTTAGAGAAGCCATGTTGGCTGTCACCGATCACCTCATTATTTACTAAGTGCCTTAGTAGAGATACCAGGAGGATCTGCTCCATGATTTTACCTGGCACAGAGGTGAGGCTGACTGGTCTGTAGTTCCCTGGGTTTTATTTGCTTCACTTTTTGAAAATGGGAATTATGTTTCCCCTTTTCCAATCTGTGGGAACTTCGCCAGACTGCCATGACTTCTGAAATATGATGGCTAGTGGCCTAGCAACTTCAGCCACCAGTTCCTTCAGGACCTGTGGATGTATCTCACCAGGTCCCATGGACTTGTGTACCTGCAGGTTCTCTAGTTGTTCCCAGACCTGATGTGCTCCTGCCCTGGGTGATTCTTCACTCTCCCAGACCCAGTGTTCTGTGACTTGGGTGGTGTGGCTCAAATGGTTACCAGTGAAGACTGAAGCAAAAAAGGCATTGAGTAATTCAGCCTTCTCCATATCCTCAGTAACCAGGTCACCTGTATCCTTCCAGAGAAGCCCCACATTCTCTCTTGTTTTTCTTTTTTCTCTTGCATACCTGTAGAATCCTTTTCTGTTATTTCTAATGTCACTGGCCAAATTTTATTCTATCAGGGCTTTAGCTTTTCTAACCTGGTTTCTGGCTTCACAAACAATCTCCCTGTAATCATCCCAGGTTACCTGTCCTTGCTTCCACCCTTTGTGTAATCCCTTTTTGTGTTTGAATTTGACCAGGAGTTCCTTGTTTATCCATACAGGCCTCCTGGCACCTTTGCCTGATTTCTTCTTTTTAGGGATGCAGTGCCTTTGAGCTTGGAGTAGATGATCCTTGAAAGTCAACCAGCTTTCCTGGACTCCAAATCCCTCCAGGGCTTTGTCCCATGGTATGCTACCAAAGAGGCTCCTGAAGAGGCCAAAATCAGTTCTTCTGAAGTCAAGGGTTTCAAGCTTGCCTGTTCTTCACTGCCCTCAGAATCTTAAACTCCACTGTCTCATGGTCACCGCAGCCAAGGCTGCCCATGAGCTTGACATTGCCCACCAACACCTCCCTGTTGGTGAGAACATCATTTGGTTTAATAAAAATGTAGGAATCCTAAACCAGAAGCTTTAATCTATTCTGACCAATAAAGGAATTTTGAAAAAGAATTTTTTTTGTTTCATGATTTTTAAAAAAAATTAAATACTAATTTTTTAAATAAAATATTCTGATTTGATAATGTTCAGATCCCAAAATTTAGTATCACTGAATTTAGTACAGACCTTTAAACACATTTTATATTGAAGGCAAAGTTTCTTATCACATGGAATCAATATTTTTTTCTATATTTTGCTTTGCTTTCCCATGCATAATATTTATCTCTCTGTGACCTATGAAGAACTTACAAAGAACTAGTTAATACTTGTATTCTGCAAAGCATATTGATATTAGTACACAGGGTTGCCAAGGCAGCTAAGCTAGATGTGATCAGTGAATCAATCACATTGAATGAAAATTGAAGAAAGCAATTTTTCTAAATTAAAAAACTTTATTTGCCCAATACGAGGGTGGTTGTATACCAAAGAAAATGATCGCTTTCCAATACCTGGGTTAGGAGAGATGTTTAGAATAACTCTTTGATATTAACTGTTTGTTACAAATACTTATCTGATAACAATGCTGCAATAAAAGTTCACTGACTGTCGGGTGCAATCCTAAAGGAGAAAATCAAATAGTTTAAGAAGTTACCAGCTTCACATCTTAGTTTAAGGCAATATAAAAATAGACTTTAATTACAGTTTCTTGATTACTCAAGCTTCGTTCACTTTAAGAAGTCTTAGGAGAATACACAGCTGCTAACATAGCTCATAGCTAACTTTTTTAACTACCCAAGTCAATTCACAGTAGGCTTTCTCCATACCTCTATCTTCTGTCTGAAAAAGTGAATAAAATAATGCTTTCTCTTAAGTAGTACCCTCTTCCATCTTAGAACACTGTTAGATGTGAAGAAACACCAAGGACTAGTCCATACCTATTTAACACCCATAAGCAATCCAGTAACTGGAATATCAGTCTCTACCTTTGGAGGACCTAACCAGCCTGCTAGGTTAAAAATCCTTCTTTTATTTGTTTCTCAGCAGCATAATAAACCTAGAATTATTTTCTGCCATGTAAACAGTGCAGCTTTGAAAGAAACACTTTTTGCCACCATCCTCCTCACATCCTGACAGTGAGGTCAGTGTTCAAGAATAGGAGTTCTTGGTTTGAATTAGTGAGTCAGTGAACATGAAATTTGAGACACCAGTACCAGCTAAGATAGTGAAATCTGATGATGATGCTTTAAGACATACAGGCCTGTAACTTTTGCTCAGATATTAGAATACTAGCTTCTGAATGACTCATCTTCCTGTTTGGTGGTAGATATATATACATCTAAAGATACAAATATGTATTTGCAATATAATGTATTTTACGTATTTCTTCGTGAAGAGATTTATTCTAAAAGTAGAAAACTGAAAAATATCAATGTAATGTGCCACAAATAAATATCATAATTTTATCTTTATGACAGTACATTGTATGAACTATAAGGCCTTTGTGGTAAGATTCAACTCCATTTCAAATCCCACCTATCTTTAATTAAGTTAAACTTGTTGCCCATCTTCCATCTAAAATTCATCTTAGCTTTCTTATCTAAGCTATCTTAGTTTTTAGCTTGTAATATATATGGGGTTTGACTGATTCTTTAACAGTTCACTCCCATAGAAGCTTTGTTTTGTTGTAAGGTCAGTCCTTGTTATCACTTCCAGATAAACTAAAGCATCATTTCTGATGACTGCAACAATTCATGCTACACAGTACTTTCTATTTCAAAACAAGTGACTAACGAACAATCCTTTAAAGTTGTTTTCCCTCCTAGTTGATAATAAGCTTTTGCAGCCTCACCCATCTCTTCCTTGCAACACTTTATGTTTTGTATTTGCAAATAGTTTATTTACCTTTCAGTTTTCTCAATAGATGTTTTACCCTTGTTCAAATTCCAACAGCATCCTGAATTGGAACATGACTGCAGATCCAGACATTTCCCAGAAAAGCCTGTCAGGAATCTGGATTAACACTTGGGCCTTCAGAAGTTGTCTAAATTAAATGTCTTCTTCACTCATCTGAAATGGTATATATTTGCTCCTCCTTCTTTGATTAGTGTCTACAACAAAATAGTATCATAAATTGCAAACCAAAAAAAAAAAAATAAAAATCTGTCAGCATCTTGTAAGCAAGAACATTGAATGGCTGTGAATGGATTCAAAAAACTGCAACCATGACAAAAAAAAAAAAAAAAGAAAGGTACTGTAACATTTGACCACCAAAATGAAAACCATTTCAAAACCCATGCAGTTTTGCCATATGCAAAAAGACACTAAAAAAAAACCACACATATGAAGATAAATCCATCCGACTTAAATTTTCCTATTGTAGCTGACCTTGGATGTCATCCCAAATCATGGTTTAAAAGACAATAATTATAATTCAGTCTACACCTCTTTTTAAAGAGAACATGAATTTTACTTGATTATTGGGGGGGGAAGAGATAAATATTGTCTTTTAAATGGGATTCAAGCCTGTACACTTCGAGCATAAGACATTTCTTTGCAGCATGTTCAGGGCACCAAAGGTTCAGAAAAGAGTAGAATTCAGAAACATTTCTAAATGCCTTTTACTCTGTAGAGACACGCTCCATGAAGTCAGATACACTGATTCCCATTATGAAGCTCCAAATTCCTCCCATTCACAGGACAGGAAGTTCAGGTCTCAAGCCCAGCTGCCTTGTACACCACTTGTAGTCACAGATGCCTAAAAGCATCTAAGACCTCTAACTTTAAACAGCTAACTTGTTCATTGCCTACAGCCTTGGCCTGTAACAGCATTTCTTTTCAAAGCCTGTAGAGTCTTAACATTGTAAGCTGGTTTGTGAGCTTCACATATTACAGTAATCTTGTTTTTTACATTTTCTCCTTCAGGAACAGTGACAAAATACTTACTTTTCTGGAAAACCACTTGTCTAAATAAATGCATGGTTTGATTCATATCTTGTGGTTTATATTTTTGATTTATATCTTATGTATTAACAGTAATTAATAGGCTAAGGCTGGTCCTTTCATACTCTCAAAGATTGTAGAAAGTACACTAAAACTTGGAAGCTTGCAGAAGTTAGCAGCTCTGCCTCCTGTTGCTGTCGGATCAGTTCACCCCAGAAATCAATAAAGGTTTGAAGAATGTATTTACCCTGAACACACCCATGAAAGTTTATGAATGAGAAAGAGCTCTAATTTAAAACTGTGCCTGCAGACATGCTGTGAATTATTTTTAGGAGTTACGATAACATCTTGGGCAGAGGCCTAAAAAGCACTTACAAATATACTTGTACCTATAAATCCAGAATGGAGATTCTCAAAATCTTCCCTCACTTTCTGCATGTTTAAAGTCTGCAGGTTCCTCACGTTTTGAGTTTAAATGCTTGTCTAGAAGTGCAACAGTCTAAGTAATTTGGCCCAAGCCTGACTGTGATCACCAATTAAGCATTCCTCTGCCTTTGTCCATGACAGGTTCAGTGTCACAGGCAGTGGAAGCTAGGTGCAGGCACAACACGCAGGTGTGGCAATTCCTGTCTTTTTAAATAGGTCAATGGAAGTGACAGGCTTGTTACATCAGGGAATAGCTAAATGATAAAAATACTTGCCCGGTGATAAATGACGGCATCAGGTTCCTCGCAAAATGGAATGACATCTCTTGTGAAACAATCCAGTGGTCATATGGTTCTTCCAGGAAGAAACTCAATTACCTTTTTATGGTGCAATAATCTTTGAAGTTCTTGCTGCAGTAGCTGGCACCTCTTTGCAAAATGAGATGGAAAGCATCTGCTCTCAAAACAGACCATCCGCTGTTCAGGCTGACTTTCTAGAGGTATAGATTTGAATCACTTAGAAAAAGGAGGGTATAGAACTCAACCACTTATTTCTTTGCCAAATGCTCCAACATCTACACTAGAACATGAAAGAGTAACATTACAAGGCATACTCTGCCAAAACAGTAAGGAAAGACATCACTAACAACTCTGTATCTCATTAAGGTCCCTTTATTGCACTTTGAGAAGGAGTTAATTCTGCTCATGTGTGTTTGGCTTGCTTAGTGCAGTTGTAATTGATTAGGCCAATGGGGACATTTAACATAAATGTGCCTGACAGATGTAGGTAGGATTCAACCTGCCCCAGTCTAGGTTTCTATAATGCAGATGGTCTACATGTAAGAGAAATTTGAGAGCTTTGATTATTTTAGTAGAAAGATAACTGGTCCACTCAATAGAAAAGCTATTAATCTCATCCTGGGGTGGACACTTGAATATGTCTTATCTTTGGATATCCATCTATCATATCTGGGTCTAGCTATATTATAATTGGATCTAAGACACCTAGTTTACACAAAGAAAACAACCCTATAGTTAAGATAGTCTGCATCCCACCCTATCTGCATGAATATGATGGAAAAGAGACAGCCATACCTATGCAACCAGAGTTATATGAGAACAGGTTCAACATTTCCACTTGAAAAATACCCTCAGCAGAAGTATATGTCTGTAATGATAGAGGCAGAGTACAGAAGCCAAGGCATCAATCATACCTATGGAGCAGACTCGCTAGGTATAGATCCCGGAAAATAGAAGTTTTGATTTCATAAAATTGCACAAACTATGAGTCTGCCCCCACTACATTTGTTTAACAATTACCTTCTTGGCTTAGAGAATGGTCCCAAATGATAGGCCAGACTCTGATTCACCTGACACTGAATTTAATCTGCTTGGAGTCAGGTAAACCCAAAGCTGTTCACTGGCTTTACACCAATTCTTTCAAGCTCTCATTTTCTGTCTGTGAGAAAAAGGTTTTCATGTTTTCCAGACGAGAGCTGACAATCATTTTAAAACTTGAAAAACCAGTCAGTGAGTCAAGTTTGGTGTGATGGTAATTAGCAATGATAATTAGTGCTTTTATGGCCTTTTATCTTCAGAGTTGTTAAGAAATGCTGACTTGGCATTAATTCTCATAACATCTCCAACCTTGCTGAGTATACTAACAATTGAGTAGCTGATTTAAAAAAAAAAAAAAAAAAAAAAGAGAGACCATCTGGATTTCTAGTTTCTACCTGTGCTCTGTAGAGCACACAGCTTCTGGAACAGGTTCCTACTCTGAGTAGAAGCTGTCCATATTAGAAATTCAGATGGTGAATAAATTTCCTAAATTGAAAAACCAATATACCTGTCACATACACATTTATATTGTTTTTAAATTTCCCAGTGTGCATCCACACACTGATTTTTAATACTCATTTTTAAGGTGCCTGAATGCTCCAGAACTCTAGACAAAGCATAGGCACCTTATTCACAGGCATAATTTTCAGTATTTATCAAAGAACTCAACAGTTAGATGCTGAAATCACAATTTATTTTTTATAGAGAAAACCTTAAAGGATTCTTAGAAGTGAAGCTCTGGAAAGAACCTCAGAGATCTCTCTTGTGCTCCTAGGGAAGTTCAGATTTTACTTTTTATACCAAAAACATATAGACCAATTTGTTCTTCTAGAAACATTAACAGCAGAGCAAACCTCAAAGTCAGATCAGGTTGTTCAGGGAAACTTCCAAGCATGGAAATCATCTCTCTTGGCAAACTGTACCAGTGCTCAACAATTTTCATCCTGAAATTTTTTTCTTCATATTGTTACAGTTTTCGTTTTTGCAACCTGAGACCAATACCTCTCATCTTTTTGCTGTGCACCTCATACAAGAATCTGGCTCTATAAGGCCTTTTTAGGTCACTGAAGACAGCAATTTGGTCCCTTTTTAACTTTTCCAGACTGACTAAATCCAGATCACTCAGCCTCATACCTTATATGCTCCAGCCGCTCAGTTCTCTTAATGATGCTTTGCTGGACTGAGTTTCTCTAGTACTGGGACACAGTACACCAGACGTAGCCTTCAGAGTGACAGGTAAAGGGGAATAAATACTTTCTTTGACCTGCTGGCTACACTCTTATTAATGTGTCTTGGTATGAGATTGGCCTTTGTGACCACCAGGGCACACATGGTGATTCACATTCGATTTGTTGTCCTCCAGCACCCCAAGGTCCTTTTCTGCACTGATGCCATCTCACCAGCGTGTACTGATGCATGTGGCTGTTTCTGTCTTGGATGCAGGACTTTGCATTAGCCTTTGCTAAATTCCAAAAGGTTCCTGTCAGTCCATTTCTCCAGGATGTCAAGGCTGCTCCAAATGGCAAGCCTTTCCCTCCGGTGCATTGATAGTGTTGCCCTCCTCCCTTGCTGCCCTCCCCACCTGCTGCCATTTTGGTGTCATTCACAAACTTGTATTGTAAAAGGTTTCATAATCCAGGTCTTTAATGGAAGTATTAAGTAGAATCATTCCCAGTACTGGCCCCTGCAGAATATCACTGCCAGTTAGATTTTGATCTGTTGACCATTACTCATTAATTCTGGTGTTCTAGACAGTTTTTCATCCAGTTTGTAGTTCATCCAGTCTGTATCCCCTCTTCCAAGCTACATGTTTGTTACAGAAGACTATGTCAAAGGCTTTGCTTAATTCAAGGCGAATGACATATACCGCTCCCTCCACCTGGCACAAAGAGTCAGAAATATCATTTAAGGCTATCAGTCAAGCATATTTTGGCCTTAGTAGATCCATGCTGCATGTTCCCAAACATATTATTGTCCTTCACATGCTTGAAAATGGCTTTCATGAGGTCTTTCTCCATAACCTTCTGAGAGACTAAGGGAGGCTGACTGACCTACAGTTCATTGTATCATTCTTCCTGCCCTTTTTGAAATGGATATAACATCTGCCTTTTCCCAATCATCAAGGACCTCCTTCAATCACTATGACCATTCAAAGATAATAGAGTGACCTCACAGTAGTAACAGTAAGCTCTTCAATCTTTCCTCATAGATAAACTTCTCTAACTCTCTTATCATTCTTTTGGTTTCCTCTGAATTTTTCCAGCTCATCTAAAGTTTAGAAAAACACAGTGACCAAAACAGGACATGGTGTTCTTACTGTTACATACCAGTACACTCTAAAATGAAAAGCAACACTGCATTGTTGACAAATGCTCCACTGTTGATTCATGATGGCTCCCACACGAGCTGATTGGGGACCACACTGAAGTCTGGTAAGGCAAAATAAAGATATTTCTAATTCATAATACAGAGCTCAGATTACCAGGCAAAGCCTTTCTCCCAGAAGAGATTTGGGTTTCTCAGATATTGAGTTTAGTGAGATCTGATGATTTATAGCATCCATCATGATCAGAATTATAAGATTCGGTGTCCTTGACCAAGGAGTTTGTGACACAAAATTGCTACATAATTCACTTGTTACATTAGACTCATTATATATGTCTTCCCTACTATAAAATGTGAAAAATTTCTATTTCTTCCATGAATTAGGTCACAGAAGTATTTTAGCAGCTCTAGTTTAGTTAATTTGCATCTAATGTTAAACAGTCTGAACTCCAAAGTCTCTTCATTTATTGTATATATATTTTCAAGGCTCAACACAAAACAAACCCATACCAATTAATTAATAATAGTGATCCTTGGACAATAAAACAGAGTTCATAACTAGCATTGACCATCATAATGATTCCTGAAACATGCATTTAAAAATAATTTATTTTGATTCAAAACATTGTGGTGGGTTAACCTTGGCTAAGGGTCAAACTCCCTCCTACTTGTTCACTCACTACCTCTCTTCAGTGGGACTGGGGGAGAAATTAGGATGTGAAAACTCATGGGTCAAGATAAGAGACAGGGAGATTGTCTACCAGTTACTGTCATGTGTAAACCAGACTTGACCTGGGAAAAACTGCTTTAAGTTATTAGCGATTAAAATAGATTCAGGTGGTGAGAAACAAAGATAAGCATTAAAGTTAAGCCTCCTCCCTTTCTCAGGCCCAACTTCACTTGCAACATTTCTACCCCTCCAACACCAAGCAGTCCAGGGTGTGTGGTGGGATGGTCGGTACATGAAGGTTTCTTTCTGCTACTGCTTCCCTCTCACACATTTCCCCCGATCCAGTGTGGGCTCTCCATGGGCTTCAGTGCCTCAGGAATATCCACCTGCTCCATAATGATCCTCAGCACAGCTGAAGGGGATTTTCTGCTTTGGCACCTGGAACATCTCCTCCCCTCCTCTGACCACAGCCTTCCCTCTGTCATTTCTCACTTTTTTTGTTGCTTTCTCCACCCTCTGTCTTGTGAGGTTTTGCCTTTTCCTTAAGGCATTTTCCCTGAGGCACTACATTCTTGGCTGTTGGGCTCAGCTGTGCCCTGCAGTGGGTCTGTTAGAGCTGGCCGGAACTGGCTGTGTCTGACCGGGGCCTCTATTCACAGAGACCACACATCTGATCACCCACTTCTGATACCTGGCCATGAACACCCAACACAGACTTGTAACCATTCAGTTAGAAGGAGCATTTAATCTTGTTCTACCACTCAGCAGGGGACTACTTCAGATGTTCATCTGAACCTCTACTTAAAACAGTGTTTCAATTTCTCCCAGAAACATACTATCGATGACAATATATTCAAGAAATTATTTTACTTGGTCTTTGTACAAGACAACTAAACAAGCAGCCTGTCATAATCTTCAGGAAGCGACCTTGAAATATCATCTGGCCCAACTTTTCATGGGAAAGAGAGCCTAAATAAAATAGAAACATAGAAGTGTCTGGGTTGGAAGGGACCTCTAGAAGTCATCTAGTCCAACCCCCCGGCTGAGATCAGGGACATCCTCAACTAGAGCAGGTTGCTCAGACCTCTGTCAAGCCCCACCTTGAATGTCTCCAGGGATGGGGCCTCAACCACCTCCCCATGCAACCTGGTCCAGTGCTCTACCAGCCTTGTGGTAAAGAACTTCCTCCTTATTTTTAATCTAAATCCACTCCTTTCTAATTTAAAACCATTACCCCTTGTCCTTTCACTGAACTATTGCCATGCAGCTGCCAAGAACATATTTGTACCATACACACACACCTAGTCCTCTCTGTCAAAGACTTGTTCCCTCACTTTGATACAACATGTAAACAACACTTGATGAGGAAAGTGGGGAGAAGCTGAGTTCCCATTTACATGATGGATGCTCTATTGGTCTTTTTAAAAGAAATTTTCTCCTGAGCTCCAAATGAACTGTCTTTAACATAAACTGATTTATTCTCTGTTGTTTTTTTTATTTGTAAACGATGAGTCACAGTGGAACCTGAAAAAAAAAAAAAAAATGATATTTTGTACTGCTTAATTATTCACAGCTATGTTTGGCCTTAATATTTAGAATAGTTAGTAATACTGTTTTCTTTGTTTGTAATGTAACTTTTGCTGTACTGAAAACAAATGTATTGCTATTACTGGAAGCCTTTCCTGGCAGGGACTGAAGGCATCAGTCACAGGTAAGCAATAAAAAAAAAATAAAATTATCTTTTTCAGACATAGGAGGGATTCCATTTCTTTGCTCTATGAGAAAAAGTCAATACATTGTCACCATAGCAATGATTGCTCTGAGCTGAACAGATTCTGTGAGAAGAGGAAATACATGCAGGGGTTTGGTATGGATGAAAAATTATTTCAGATGGGTCCCCTGAGAAATATAGCACCCAATGTTACATCTTTCCTTGTCTTTCATGATATTAACAAGAGAATAGCACATTGCTGAAACTTGCGAGGGTGCTAAAATTCACTGAAATCTTGTGCATTATCTAAATACTACAAGTGATAACTTTTTCTTTCTCTCTTCATATATTTAGTTTCTCTTTTAACACAGACGGAGGAAAAATATCCCCCATACACTGAATTCACTGAAGAACCTATTCTTTAGGAATTTCTGTGTTCTTCTATACTGAATGGGAATGAGTCAAAGGTTATTTTAGCAAAGACAGCCATTTCCTTCATTTCACTACTATCTCTTAGTTCCAAAGGGCAGGGACCTGTCATTTCACCTAAGAACAAGTTTGTATTTTGTGCTCTTGGAACTATGGAAAGCAGAAAACCTTCCCAAAAGCAGCATTCCTTCATGAAGTTTTCTGAAAAACACTCAGTGTAATCTTTAGATGTTCTGTTTAATAAAACCTCACTGGAATCTAAGGCATATAATGCATGTGAATAAAATTGGGCTATAATTAAGCAATGTTTGCAACAAACACTCCATTTTCATTATAAAAATGCTCTGAAAACATGTTCCTGTTAACTGTTAACATTGTAGCATTGTCAGAGTTTCCTTTTCTAGTTATCAGACCACAGCTTTCTTCATAGATACTGGCAAGTAGTATAGGATAGATATTACTCACTGATAAACCCAGTCTCTTTGCTATTTTGGACCCAAGTCAGTGGGCTCTGGACAGTCTGCAGCTTCAAAATGAATACAAAGGTTGCAAAGGTTGTGATATTCTGTGACATTATGTAACTCTCCACTGTAATAGTGAATTTTATGTGCAGGATACTCAGACCTTTGAGTCTCTGAGACTGTAGGTTGACTTCTCATAGGGAACCTTCCCAAAACAAAACAACAAAACAAACCACTAACTGCCTGTTCTATTAAAAGAGGGACAATGCAGGATCAGTGAAACACTCATTAAAGAAAACACAAAAACTGTCCTGTGACTTGGACTGTGGTATTCTGTCATACACATGGGTGCCTTACACCTTAGGCTTCAAAATTAAATATCTTTCGCCTGTTTTTACAAGGCTTTTAAGAAAAGGGAATTTTTTTCTCTGTAATTTTGAAGGGTATGGCATACCCAGTCTTTTGATATATTCTCCCAGGAAGTTTTAGTTTACAGCCCTTTCAGCTAGAGGAGGTAATAGGATATAAGTGTCTCATTTCCTTGGCAACTGTGCTAACCATTAGGTTATTCTATGAAAGAAAAGCATGAGCCCAGATGAATTCTCTAAGGAAGAGATTGTTGGTGATTACTTTCAAGTAAAAGCTTTCTCAGGCATTCTGCACTGCTCTGTAAGCTGTCAGTCTGCTAAATACATTTTGCTCCAAATGGATAAGATGGTAAGATAATGGAATCCATAAAAGAAGCCACAAAATACATACCATGTATTTGGCCTAGTCATTAGCAGAAGAGCATTTAACACTGTTAACAACATTTAAATAAATATATTTAAACAGTAATTTGTCACATTCTCTTAACCTACATAAAGGGCTAGGAATCCAAGGGCAAATGGCACTAACCATCTTGAATCTGCATTGCTGAGTGCTGGCCCCTTGATGAGCAAGATATGTCTTGGATGGAGACAACAAAGCAGCTAACATTTAAGTAGCACACTCAAGATCACTCTGTGGCCCTCTTTTATTCCCCCACAGATGTACAAGAACACAGGTAAGTGCGTGCTTACATTTTTCTCAAAGTTTTCAAAATTTATAAAGGCTTAAAAAATATTTGGCTAGGAGTTAAAGTTAGAAATTTCTTAGGTTTTGCTTTAGTCTTTGTTTTGGTTTTGGGATTTTGTTGTTGTTGTTGTTGTTGTGTTTGTTTGTTTGGGTTTTTTTAGGGGAAGGGGTTTGTTTTTTGGTTTTTTTTTTTTTGTCTGGTTGGTTTTTTTGGTTGGGCTTTGGTTTGGTTCTTTTTTTGGGGGGGAGCTGTATTTTGAGATCAGCAGTCCTACCTGTAATAAACTCAGATCATTCTCGTTCATAAAAGGTCTTCACAGTCAAAGGATGACCCTGTAACTGAATACAGATACACTAAAGACAGTATCAGTTAAAACATTGCCACAATGATAAGCTAGCGTACTAGAGATGTGGTTTTCAGCATTTTCTACTTTTGGAAGCTCAGCTATTTTTCAGTAGCATACAGAATAATTTAAGATTACTGACAAATAATCATCCCACCTTTCTTAATTACCTGCATTTTTTTATTCTTTAGAAGGAATTTACAGTCCCCAGAAGTCTAGGTATCATAGGTTAAAACCCATTATGCTGGACAAACATCTCTAAATCTCATCCTGCTGCCCTTTCTCATGCACAATTCTCACTTGCATTTCTTTTTTATTTAAATGACACTTCTGCTTGATGTGGATGTGTAAACCAAAGATAGGGTATTCTATGTAGGCCTCTGATGAGGCAACGGTGA